>JAGFBZ010000110.1:927500-1187500 GCA_018398805.1 Hirundichthys speculiger
TGTGGCATAGCGGATTTTTTCTAAAGTCAAATGGTACAAAAGTTCTCTGACCCATTGATTAAAAGTTGGAGGAGATCTGTCTTTCCATTTGAGCAATATGAGTCTCCTAGCGAGTAGCATGGCAAAGGCTATCATGTTTTTGCCATGTCGAGTGGGGCAGAAATCTCGCGGTACAACACCAAATATTGCTATTGTGGCAAGAGGTTCTATGGATATTCCAAGCAGGTCAGAAAAGAATCTAAATATTGTTTGCCAAAACTCTGTTAACTTCTGACAAATACAGTTTGGCTAGCTCTCAGTTAGCATTACCTTGTCCGGGTGGTGATGTTTCAGGTGGGCTCGCCTCACAGGTTGGTGGTATTTCCAGAGTACTTTCTGTGAAAGGTGTTTGAAGCATGTGCTGCATCTCGTGCATATACAATGTTGAACCTGAACGCGTTCATTGAACGAAAGTTCATGAACTAGTTCCTATTTTGTGCGAATGTGAACTGAGCGCGCTCTCTTTCTCCTTCACCAGCAGGGGGCGTGAACGAGTTCATTTGGGCAGTTTTGAACGACGCTCTTTCAAAGTTCACACAAGGTCAAAACCGTTCCAGGTTTCCAGTGAACCCCATTTAAAATCCACCACAAACGAGCCTGATATGTATCTGAGGAAATCAATCAAACATGGTAACACGGCTGTCGCTGCTGGACCGCTAACAATTACGTCATCAAACGTTTAAAACGATCATGAAGGAAGATGGGAGCTGCAGTTACCCAGAGCTGGAGGAGACCCCCGACTGCTGGGGGGATTGAAATATTGAAATGAGGGGAAAAAAACATTTGCCCCTTAAGGACCTGTTTTTGTCTGATAATAAAGACCATTTGGCAGCAAGTTTTTCCTCATATTTTTAATATACTGTAGAGCAGTGATTCTCAAAGTGTGGACCGCAGCCCCCTGGTGGGCCGTCGTGGGACTGCAGGTGGGCCGTGAGAGGTCATTAAAATTAAACAAATGTGTTTTAAATCCTTGATCTTTTTTAAATATGTTTTTAATTACTGTAAAATATTAACGACGTGATTAAAAAAAACATTAAGAAGTAACAAAACAAACCAGTTTAGTGTTATTCTACTGTCATCTTAACTTAATATGACAAGTGTCACCTTATTTGTTGACCCCTTACATTAATATCAGATCATGGTTCCTGGTCCTGTATGTTGATCACAGTTGTGATTAAAGGTTTTGGTGGGCTGTAGAGATTTTTCACATTTCAAATTGGTCCTTGGTATTCTGAAGTTTGGGAATGGCTGCTGTAGAGAGAAGCTGAAAGGGAAATGACAGTTTTATATGAGCTGTTCCTTTAATGCTAATGTGAACCCTGGTTGGTTAAAGATTCAGAATTGGACTAATAGTTTTCGACAGTTAAAATGGATAAAATAATTGCCGTTTGTGGTGGAGTAGTATATGGGCAGTGGTAATCATTTTGACAAATAATTGCTTGCAGCAACATTAAAAAAGAATTTTTTTAAAAATGAACTAAAAATGAACTATTTAGTTCATTTTTTAATATGGTGAACTGAACTAGTTCGTGTAGAAAGTGAACTTGCCCAACACTGTGCACGTGTAGCATTCATTCTGGGGTCCAAAGCTCCAAAAAAAAAGCAGACGAAGGCGTGATTAGAAATGAGAAGATAACTAGATGGAAGCAGCTGGTTTTATATGTGTGGGCCGGCGAATCAAACCGTAGCCTTCCTCCCAACAAAACCAACACAAAGTCAATATCTGCATCACGTCTCCGCCTCACTTTTTACAGTCTGACTTCGACTTTATTGAGAAGTTTCTCGTTTCATCGCAGCTTCAACTGAAGAATTTCCACCTGCCAGCTGTTCACGTTACCGCGTGCGACCGTGGCGCCGGCGGCTTTTCTTAAATTCTTCTTTTAAAACACGCTCGGCGTTCGCAGAAGTGAAGAGGACGAGAGCGGCTCGGCTGCTTGAGATTCAGAAAACAGAGGATCAGTGTTTGAGAGGATCTCTCTCCATCTCTTTCAGTGTAAACATGTGCTGCCCTCTCTCTCTCTGCCCCGCTCGCCCACGCCGACTGTATAAATAATATGACAATGGACTCGCAGTTTACAGATTCACGAGATGCACCGGCACACAAGAGCCCTTGTGAATGTTTCTCTGCCTACACGGCGCAGATTCTTCTGCACAGAAGCAGTTTGAGGACGGCACAGAGGGTCAGAGGTCACATTGGGAATCTATTATAGGCAATCAGCTGCTGTGCGTTCGCTTACTGTTTCTGAGCAAATCAATGTGCTGCGTATGAAAGCTGCGTGTCGGTGGGAGGCTGCACGGCTGTCGATCAATATGATGACTAAATGATTGTTTGGCCTGTAGCTCAGATCCTGGACAAAAAAAAAAAAAACGCTCTTTCTTGCAGAAAACTTGCTTCCCAAACAACTCCTCTCTCTCTGGAAGGATTGCAAAGTCTTAAAAAGTTCTGTTAGTGTTTCACACTTAGAGATTATCTTAGCTTTTCTTTTTTTTTTGCCCCTTTTCTGTTTGAACTGAGCTTCTGTCTCTGGCGTTCCTGCTCGCCAAGCAGCTCGTGTGACACGACAGAAATACAACAAGGGAGCTGTTGGTTTGAGCTTTCAGCTGACTCCAAAAAAAAAAGGGAAGCAATGTTCGCCGAACCGTTCTGTTCATCTGGATGTTTTCAGTCTGCGATGCTTTACGTGAAATTACCAGCAGCGAAAATGAAAGGAGCAGTTTGAGACAAACAGCTCAGTCACGGTGAGACTCATAATGGATGGTTTGAGGTAACATTAGGGGTGTGAAAAAAATCAATTTGGCAATGTATCTCGATTTTCGGCGGCCCAATACAATATCGATTTTTTTAGCTCCTAATATCGATTTTTTTTCAAAAACACTAATAATAAACAATAAATAGGTTGTTTTGAAGCAAACAATTTTGACTCAATTTGTCCTGATCATCTGATGAACATATACAGCAACTTGATTTTTACTTTTAATTTTGATATTAACTGGGTAGAATATTGCAATATATCGCGATATCGTGATGATGATATCGTGATGATGATATCGTGATATATATCGTCTTGCGAGGTCCTTGCCAATACTCACCCCTAGTTAACATGACATCTTTTTAAAACATGAAATCTCTTTACGATGATCTCAGACAGCTTTGAAGGTTGATTGAGGCCTTCTGTGTCCTTTTGTTGCCAAGTAAAATCACAAAGTATCAACTTTTGCAACAGTTTGGTTTAAAATTATGTTTTTTGTTGTAAAAACTATGTATAGTTGCAGCGTTTGTCCTGTAATCATCAGTCTCATCAATGACGTTGAAAGTCACCACACGGACAAGGTAATGCTAACTGAGAGCTAGCCCAAGAAGTTGTGGCGCGATCCGAAACAAACCACGCTGGACAGTTACGGCGGTTGTTGCAACCAGTTTCCATCTACTTCACCGAGGTCACAGAAAATTACGGAGTCCATTGCCGACTGTATTTGTCAGGATTTGAGACCGTATTCAGTGGTGGAAAACGCCGGCTTTAGGCGCATGGTGAACACGATGGAGCCCCGCTATCCTATTGTCTTTTATTCATTTTGTCCAGCATTTGCAAGCTGCCTGTCAGCCATATAATGTGTAACTGATGCTTTCAGTTCAATTCAAATGTCATTGGAACTCTCACAAGATGTCACCAAAATCACTTTGTCCCATTAAAATCTTTCAGAAAATGATGCAAATGTATTGTAAGATGAATATCGATATATATCGTATCGTGAGCCAAATATATCGTATCGTATCGTGAGATAATGTATCGCTACAGCCCTATAAGCCACCGCGCTGCCTCTTATCTTCTATTGTGAATAAAATATGGGTTGATGTGTTTTTACTTTTGCTACGCTGGTATTTTCATTCACTTGTGTTTTCCAGATGTGAGCAGAAATGCAAAACTGTGTCATCCATACTTCAAATCTGGTTGTGCTTTTCTTTGTTTTTGGATAATATCTCTTGACAGATGCATACTGCGGGAAGGAAAAAACCGAATGAAGGGTTTGGATGCAAAACAGCAACGCGCTGCGGCTGGTCCGGTAACCCTCTGCGCCGCTCCTTCCCGCCCCTCGTCTAAATGAGCTGCTCGCTGCTGTCACGGCTGTCAGTCGTCAGCGATAACGAAACATGACAGGACCCACACACACGCACACACATGCACACAGGCGCGCGTACACTTTCGTCGCGGTGGCGGCGGGATCCACCGGCAGGGACGTGTGCCGCGCAGTGGGCCGAGGCCATGTGACGCGAACACCGCGTGGGTCTGACATGTATTTCGTGCCTCGCTGTTTTCGAGCCGAGCGGAGGAGTGTCAGGGGGGCAGGGCCGCCGGCTGATCTCCGCCTCCCCCGCGCGAGTTAGAGATCACGTTTACATTAAAAAAAAAAAAAAAAAAAAAAAAACTCTGACAGACGTCATCCCAATAACTCCGATATCATGACAAATAGCCCCGATAACATATATATTTTTGTCAACACGGCAGTGCCTTGAATGACCGGCAGTGAATGTTATGTTCAAGAAGTGGCTGACTTTAATTGATATTTGCAGTATTTTCCCACATGTTACACATAAAAAAAGAAAAAAATAGAAAAGGCTGAAAGAACGACTAGAAAACGAGGGAACGTGGGATTTACGTTACACCTTAAATGCAGCCTGCAGCACAGCGCTGATCACAACAAACATGGCAGCGTGAAACTTCGTTAAAGTTTCAGAAGAAGATAGTTTGGTGGTTATTTGTGACGAATCCTCCGAGTGAATTCTACGAGGAGGGAAGCACAAGCTTTAATACGTAAAACCTGATCAGCCACCTACAACATAACAATCACTTCCATGGAGTTTTGAAATCGCGCTAATGTGAGCTAACGGAAGCTAATGCTAACGTGCGCACGCCAGCAGCAGTCTCTCCCCTCTCCTCTCCCTCATTCCTCTCATCTAAAGCTTCCATGAGATTAAAAAATAAAAGACAAAAACTACTGAACCTCATTTATTTTAATTTAAGGTATTAATTTAAATGGAACCACAAGCCAAAATCCTTTACATGTTAATTTTTTTCAGTTAGTAATTCTGATGCATGTATTTCCATCAGTTCAAGGAGCCTTTATTTTTTATATCAGTCAGTAATGAACCTTATTTAAGTTAATATGAAATATCAAATAGGTTTGATAGCTTTACGAAAATGTTTGAGAGGCTTGCCAATAGTTTTTCCTAGGAAAAAATAAATATCTGTTCATTTAAAAACTCTAAACTATTTTTGGTTTTGTTCATAGTATTGATGTAATGATCTTAGGTATATGTGTGTGTTATCAGTTATCGGTATCGGTTTTAAAAAAACAGTTATCGTGCATCCCTATCTATATTCATAAAAAAGGGTTAAAGTGTAAAAGTGGATCAAAAAGACCAGACTGTGATGTAGAAGTCCAGATCCAGATCTGCGTTGTGGACGGCTCACCCATCAACATTTCTGAGCTGCATGAATCTGCCGGACTCCAAACTAAAAATACAGCTCTAATCTCTTCATCCTCCGGCCTTGTGTGCAAACCGAAAGCATTTCCAGGCAGGCCGTTGAAATAAGGTCTCTTAATTTGTCATTCTTGACCCTGCAAGAATCTGAATTTGCACGACCGTAATTAATATTCCTTTAATATTCATGTTATTCAACGCTGTGAGGATTTATGACCTGATCTACGTAGGAGTGACCATCTTTTCTGACCCTTTCATCGTCTGTGTTTTAATTAATGTCCGCCTTTTTCCTCGTTAATTTTACCTTGACTTCATTCGGTCTGGTAAAAGTACATAATGAAGGCGGGACGGCAGGAAATGAGACTGTTGAGTCTCGTAATTAAACCAACACGGCGGCGTGAGAGCGGACGACAGGGACGACGGCTCGAGAGCTTCTGGATCTTGACGCATCATCGCTTTTGTCCACGATCAGCTGCTCTTCGATGCTGCGAGACGTCGTTGGCTCCTGCTAACGGGGTGAGTCACCCTGCTGATATTTCTGTCCGGGACGCACGAACGCTTGGACAGGCTCGTCTCCGGGGTCTCCCACGTCCAATCAAAAGAGCTTCCCGCCATTCCCCGGCCAACAGGCTGATGTTCACCTGTCCAAACGTCTCCATCGATGTTCTTCAGGGTACGAAACACGGCTTAAAGACCTGCACGTGGTTTATCTTTAATCACAGAAAAATTAATTTATCCGGTGCCGTGCCTCTGATCTGCCTCCAGCTGATCTAAACCGGAGCAGTGAGAGCTCTGATGAGGATTAGCAGGAGAGATCACATTTCTCCAAACCACAGCTTCTCCTCAGTGGCTCAATTTTAAATTCTCCCCTTCACGCACAAAAACCCTTAAAGGGCGGGCTTCTTTTTTTATCATGAAGACCTCATAGACCTCTAATATCCCCATCCAGCTCTTGGCTGTCAGACCCGAGGCTTACTCGTGGTCCCAAAAGTATAAACGGAGGCGGAGCCTTCGGCTATCGGGCCCCGTTCTTGTGCAAGCAACTCCCAGTTTGCACTGCAGACGCAAACGTCCCATCTACCTTTGAGGTAAGACTTAAAACTTCACTTGTTGACGAAGCTAACCGTTAAGCTGTGCTCATGTGACCCAAAGCCAGCCCATCAATTACGCCGCTATAGGCCTGGGTTTCCGGGGGACTTCCCATGATGCACCGGGTGAATATTTGGACTGCACTGATATTAGTGAGGGAAGGGGTCAGATGTAGAGGTCTTCGGAACAACCCGACGACCCGAAAACCCGAAGTTCCGACCCGACCCGAATCGGGTCTCGGGTCCATTCAAAAGACGTGACTCCCGGTTCGGGTCGGAATCGGTAAAGTTAGTCTCGGGTCTGGTCGGTTCTCTCTGACAGGCTGGGTCTGCGTTTACTTGAGAGAGGTAAAGATATTGGCGGTGGCAGCCAATGTCAGGACTCAGGGCAGTTTAATTAATTATTCATTAACGTGGTGTATTTGTCATGAAACAATCGTGTTGTCGTAGCGTGTTATTAGCGGTTTGCCCGGCAGCTGTAAAGCACAACGGATCGCCAACATGACAACGCTGGATGAGAGAACATATTCACGACGTGTCCTGACCGGTGTAGGCTATTAGCGTTAGCAGTTGCTACCAATAGCATCTGTATCCACAAAGAAAATAACGACGTGGATTTATTGTTGTTTACATCACGTAGCCTATGTAGCAACTGAACCGGTAGAAGAAGACAACTTTAGGTAAGAAAATCAAGTTTTATTCAACGCTAGACAACTTTAACATGAGCAACTATGGGCTGGATTGTCTCGGTTCTATTCGGGTAACTCGGTTCGGTTCGTGGTCAGAAACTAAAGACTCGGGTCGGGTCGGTCCCGGGTCCCAATATTGCGGGTCCATTCGGGTTCGGATTCAGGAACTTATGATAATAGCTCGGATCGGGTCGGTTTCGGGTCGAATTATCACAGGTCCATGCGGTTCGGGTCCATGAAAGTGAACCCGTGAAGACCAGTAGTCAGATGTAAAACTAGTGGGCTGCAGTTGTTACAGGGCTCAGCCCTTTCAGCCGTTGCGTCTCCATTCAGGTGAGCTACCCTTCCACGCCCCCTGGTGGTGGTAACGCGCCACTGTCAGTGTTTGTCATAAAATAAGAAAGGTGATCTAAAATGAAGAGATGAACGTTGGAGCAGAGATGGTCACATGCATTACATTCCCAACAGCAGTTCCAGAAAATTCCTCTGAGATATACGGGGTTCAGAAGAACGGTCCACCTGAGTGTGTGTTTGGGCGTTGTTTACCGTAAGCAGATCAACTGTTAGTGGAAGCGGCGTGCATAAATGTAACACAGAGAAACTGCACGAGCCAATTAGTGATGCTGGTCTTCTGGAGCCGCTGTGCAGAGATCCTGCCCGTCTGCAAAGGCACGATCATCCTTCACCGCAAGATTTACACGTTCATTTGGGAACGGTTCACACCTTCCAGTTTACTGATTGATTAGTTTGGCCGGTCAGTCGATAAATACCGGTGTCACGGACGCCGTTTGCTGCGTGTGGTTTGGAAGCAGCTGCAGCAGCTCTGGCGTTCCCGAGAACATTAATCTTGAATGTACGTATGGAGTGTGACAGTGACTGCTGACTTGACTGCTGTTTCTCCCCAACACAGATTTAATTCACTCAGCTGAGTCAAACCTGAATCCCACGAGTACGCCTCTGAAACCGAGTGGCGTTGTGTTTAAAGGCTGCTCTTATAAAAAAAATTATGTTTGAATTTTGGGGGGCTTGGAACGGATTAGGGCATTTACATGGAAAACGCGTCTCTACTTACGAAATGTTCAGGTTACAAAACTACTTCTAGAACTGATTAATTTCGTAAGTAGAGGTACCACTGTAGTAACAAGATTCGGCATCACATTTATAGATACAGCCTGTTATAGTCAGCAATGTCTCTGGTGCATAAACGGTTAATACCAATTCAAACGGGCAGTCGCATCAGCATCCCTTCAGCATTTCTGTTTTTAAAGCGTATGACTGTCTTCACTATGGAGCCCCGTTTGGGTCATAATTCAATGAATAAATGAGTCTATTATTATGAAATACAGGCATTTATTATTATGAAATATTTCCCATTATTATGATAATGGTTTCGTTTTTCGTAAGAATGAGCTTTTACATAATAATGGATTCGTTTTTCATAAGAATGATTTGTGTGTCAATCACAGCAGAGAGGGCGGAGCCATTTATGTGATTGGCTGCTCTTTCATTCAGGCATAAGCAACAGAACAGTGAATATGGTCAAGGTTTCCAGTAGCTCAGTCCAAGCTGCCATAGCTACAATCGGACTAGTAGCGCACCTTGATGACGCCACGGCCCGCTGCTAACGGGACCTCACGGCCAAAACTAGTCGATGTCAGAGCGAAGAATGGAGAAGGATGAGCCAATGAGCGTGCAGGTCAACCACTGGTCCCGCCCAGTGGCAAAATGTCATTATTATGTAAAAGCTCATTCTTATGAAAAACGAAGCAATTATGTAAAAACTCATTCTTAGATTAAAAAAAAAAGCCATTCTGAAATAAACTATTATGCATTAAACTAAGATTAAATAATAATAAAAATATATTTCATAATAATTACATTTTTTTCATAATAATGGGAAATATTTTATAATAATGGATACGTATTTAATGATAATAAACACCTGTATTTCATAATAATAGACTCATTTATTCATTGAATTATGACCCAAATGGGGCTCCATACTTCACACGCCCTCACGGGTCAGATGAAATCTAGTCGCGGGCCCCAAGTTTGTGTAGTGATGCTAAAAACGGCGTTAAACACCTCCGTTAACTGTTCCCACGTCTCTGATCTGACACTGTCTTCAGTTGATGTTTACGAACTCCACCGTCACTTTATGCGACGGCAGGAAGTACTTCTGCTTCGCTCTGGAGCTGCTGACGCTCAGAAATTCTCCTCTTTTCAGGCGAATCCCAAGGTGCTGAGAGGATCTGATTCAGAGATCTCAGTGGCGACTCCCCGGTTCAGATGTCAGCCAGCGAGAGAGCAAAAAGGAAAGATCAGAGGGAGCGAGGGAGGAAGGAGACAGCAAGGAGAAGTGGAGGTAAATGATTAAGTATAGTAGTGAGTTCATTTCCCCGCCTGAGCCGCACTTCCATTTCTTTCCCTGCGCCAACGAGAGATTCATCTCTCTGACAGCGAGGCGGGGGGGGGGTTGTATGTGTGTTTTCTGCTTGTGTGGACAGTGATATTGTGAGGAGGAGGAGGAGGAGGAGGAGTGGCAGACATCCATTAAAAAGAGCCTTTTCTTCTCCACGAATCTCATGTTGTCTCTCTCAATCTTCGTTCGTCACTTTCCCCTCCTTCAATCTTCGCCAGCAGTCATAACAAATGTAGTTCGACGGCTTCTCTGGAGGGCCTCATCATTTACTCTCCACGAAAGAGACGACGGCGAGCTAAATATGCTTCTGGCATCGCTGAGGGATTCTTCTCCCCGTCTTCAGTCGTACTTTCCGAGTTTGAAACATCGTTCAGAATCGAAGAAGCCAGACGTGTCGTTTGCATTTGACGAATCTGACGACACGGCGAGTGCCATCTCCTTCACCATTAATCAGATATCTTTCAGTAAATCTTTTTTTAGAGATTAGCCTTGCGTGTCGTCGACTTCTTTGATGCTAAAAGCTTCTCCGGTGAAGTCTTGTCTGAAGTGGAACGAAACTTCAGGTTTCAGGAGGATTCCCACCTCAGGGACTGAGGTGACGGCGAGACGGTCGTTTGTGGGTCAGGAACCACGACCCGAAGCTTAATCAATCACCAGATATGGCCCCCGTTTGTTTACTGTAGCTTGACGGATCAATGTATCGACCGGTTGTTCTTGGAAACTTGGCTGATGAATTAAAGCTGCATACAGAGAAACTTAAACAGTCAGAAACAGGTTCACTCAATAATCCGTCCGTACGGCCTTTAAGGTGAAAATAACCGACGGAGCTACAGCATGGCCCTACTGAGCACGCTCAGTGTTAGGAAGCTAACACTGAGCGTGCTCAGTGTTCTGAAGCTAACACTGAGCATGCTCAGAGTTAGCATCCTAACACTGAGCGTGCTCAGTGTTAGGATGCTAACAGAGGCTAAAAAAATAAAGCACAGAGCTGCAGCCTCTGCTACCTTATACTGACCAGGACCCGTGTAGTCCAGTTTTTTTCTTTTTTATTGTAATTTTTTTTTAAGTTTTGTAACATTACAGCCTGTACTGCATCACAGTTCCCTGCTGCTTTATTAGGTCCACCTTGCTAGTACCGGGTTGGACCTCCTTTCTCATTCAGAACTGCCTTAATGATTGAGTCGCTGCCATGCGATTGGCTGATGAGAAATTTGCATTAACGAGCAGTTGGACAGGTGGGCCTGATAAAGGGTATTTATGCCAGAGGCGTCCATGCAAACATCTGATCTGCATCATCCCCTCAGAGCAGCCGTGGCGTATTGGTTCAGGTCAGAAAAGGTCCCGGTCCAGTTTTAGGTTGGATAAAAGCAACTTGAGAACACAAGCGTTGGTTTAGATGTGATCGAAACTCTCATCTGCCTCACAGGAAACGCACGCCTTAATTCACCGTGGGAGTCCTGCTCTGCCGTCGGGAGGCTTTTAAATGTTACATCACCTCTGAAAGCTGCATCGCTCCGTCACTTACATAATTACACTTCTTTACCGTTGTTCTGAACGTCTCTGTGATAATGTTCAATCTTCTGAGTGGAAACTCCACAATATTAGGGACACAATTCTATCAGCACGTCGTTTGATCGAATGTCCACGTGACGACAGCGACAAACGGACGCGGTTTCCCTCGTAGAACATTGATACTAGGGATGAACGATAACTATCAGGCCGATAACAGGAAATTATGATGTCATCCTGATAAGTCGATTATCATGACGAATAGCCCCGATAACATGTATATATTTTTGACCGGCAGTGAATGTTATGTTCAAGTGACGTCGGCATAATCAGAAAAACGATTTCTCAGTAAGGAAAATCAAGAATACCCCCTCATGGCAGAAAACAACTCGTTAACTCGGTTATAATTTTGGTAGTTGCTGACTTGAATTGATATTCGCAGTATTTTCCCACATTTTACACATAAAAAATAGAAAAATAGAAAAGGCCGAAAGAACGACGAGCAAACAAGGGAACGGAGGAATTTACGTTACACCTTGAATGCAGCATTGCGGAACAGTGCGCTGGAAAAAAAAAACATGGCGGCGATGGTGTAGAACTTCGTTAAAGTTTCAGAGGAAGATAGTTCGCTGGTTATTTGTGACAAATGCTCCAAGCAAAGGAGGGAAAAATAGCACCTGAAACATAACCGTCGCTTCCATAGAGTTTTGAAATCACACTAACGTGAGCTAACATGAGTTAACGTGAGCTAACATGAGTTAACGTGAGCTAACATGAGCTAACGTGAGCTAACATGAGCTAACATGAGCTAATGTGAGCAAGCCAGCAGCAAGTCAACCCCCTCACTCCCCTCCCCTCCCCTCTCCTCTCCTCTCCTTTCTGCTCATCACCATCATCTCTCTCATCTAAAGCTTCCATGAGATTAAAAAAAAAAAACTACTGAACGTCATTTACTTTAATTAAAAGCATACATTTGAATGGAACCACAAGTCAAAATCCTTTAAATGTAATTTCTTTGTTACTATGGAGTGAACTTTTTCAGTTTATTTACACAGACAAGTCTAACTTGTGTTAGTACATTATGACCTGTGCATTATTTTTTATTGTCATTTAGGAATGCATTTTTTCAGTTAGTAATTCTGATGCATGTATTTCCATCAGTTCAAGGAGCCTTTATTTTTTTTTATATCAGTCAGTAATGAACCTTATTTAAGTTGATGTGAGATGTCAAATAGGTTTGTTTGATAGCTTTATGAAAATGCTTGCCAGTAGTTTTTCATTGTAAAAAATAAATATCTGTTTATTTAAAGAGTCAAAACTATTTTTGGTTTTGTTCATAGTATTGATGTAATGATCTTAGATATATGTGTGTGTTATCGGTATCGGTTTAAAAAAAACAGTTATGGTTCATTTCTAATTGATACGAGCAGGTCGGTGTTTCTGCACATGCAGCCAGTCACTAATTCAGGGCTTCATTTCTCCTGAGTCCCGGAGGTTCCTCTCCTGAGAACCTAATTAAATATGAAGCCTCTAAGCTCTCGACGACCCCGGGCGACCCCGCCGCCTGACCTCCGGTGTTTGTTATCTGTCCAAAGGGAGGCAGGCTGCAGAGGAGGGGTCAGGGTTCAAAGGATTAGGTGTGGGAGAGGGACGCGCTGTTGGTGAGCCGCCCTGTGGTCATGCTGGGTCACTGGAAAACAAGGTGGGGGGGCTTCTGTGTAAAAGCTCATTACCAGTCTTACAGGTCAGCCGCAGCCACAAGCTGAGCACATCAATCAACCGGAGCTTCACATTTCTGCACACTAGTTCATTTCACCACAGGACCTTCACACAGATACAACATCTGTACGTCGACTGTCACCGCAGTGAATGACAGAACTGGACTGGACACAACTAGACTGCCACTGAAAAGCAAACGGAGGCGATGACGGACTGAGACGCTGAGGCCGTGTGGGTTTTTACAGCAGACATAAGGTGCAGTCAAAAGTCACAGATGTTTACAGGCGCCGTTCTCAACATGAAGAGCCGACGGCACAATATGTCTCAGGGGACATTTACGTCTATGTAGCTGGCACTTTCTGGCAAGGGGAAAATTCAGCCAACCAGCTGGTGCATGTATTTAGGGGTGCACGATAATTATCGGGCCGACAATTATTGGCACGATAATTATCGGGCTGATAACAGGAAATTATGACGTCATCCTGATAAGTCCGATATCATGACAAATAGCCTCGATAACATATGTTTTTGTCAACACAGCAGTGCCTCTCTCCCTCTGAGAACAGAATAACTGCCAGTGAAATGTTATGTTCAAGTAACGTCGGCATAATCAGAAAAACGACTTCTCAGTAAGGAAAATCAAGAATACCCCCTCATGGCAACTTTGGTAGTTGCTGACTTGAATTGATATTCGCAGTAGAGGTCTTCTGAACAACCCGACAACCTGAAAACCCGATGTTCTGACCCGACCCGTATCGGGTCTCGGGTCCATTCAAAAGACTTGACTCCGGGTTCAGGTCGGAATCGGTACAGTTAGTCTCGGGTCCAGTCGGTTCTCTCTGACAGGCTGGGTCAGCTTTAACTCGAGAGAGGTAAAGATATTGGTGGTGGCAGCTAATGTCAGGACTCGGGGCAGTTTAATTAATTATTTATTATCGTGGTGTATTTGTCATGAAACAGTCGTGTTGCCGTAGCGTTTTATTAGCGGTTTGCCCGGCAGCTGTAAAGCACAACGGATTACCAACATGACAACGCTGCATGAGAACATATTCACGACACGTCCTGACCGGTGTAGGCTATTAGTGTTAGCAGTTGCTACCAATAGCATCTGTATCCACAAAGAAAATAACAATGTGGATTTATTGTTGTTTACATCACGTAGCCTATGTAGCAACTGAACAGGTAGAAGAAGACAACTTTAGGTAAGAAAATCAAGTTTTATTCAACGCTAGACAACTTTAACGTGAGAAACTATGGGCTGGATTGTCTCGGTTCTATTCGGGTAATTCGGTTGGGTTCGTGGTCGGAAACTAAAGACTCGGGTCAGGTCGGTTCCGGGTCCAAATATTTGGCATCCATTTGGGTTCGGACTCCTGGACTTATGATAATAGCTCGGGTCGGGTAGGTTTCGGGTCGAATTTTCACGGGTCCATTCGGGTTCGGGTCCATGAAAGTGGACCTGTGAAGACCTCAAATTCGCAGTATTTTCCCACGTTTTACATTTAAAAAAATAGACAAAATAGAAAAGGGTGAAAGAACGACTAGCAAATGAGGGAACGGAGGAAATGACATTACCTTGAATGCAGCCTGCAGCACAGCGTGCTGATGAAAACAAACAAAATGGCGGCGATTATATGGAACTTCATTTAAGTTTCAGAGGAAGATAGTTTGTTGGTTATTTGTGACAAATGCTACAAGAGAAGGAGGGAAAATAGCACAAGCTTTAATACATCAAACCTGATCAGCCACCTGAAACAACTATCGCTTCCATGGAGTTTTGAAATCACGCTAACGCTAACGTGAGCTAGCCAGCAGCGTAGAATTCACCGGGATTTACACACATCGGCGAAGCTTTTGAAAAATCCCAGAAATTTGCCAAAGATGACCCACGAGCAAAGGTGAGATGGGTAGAAGGTAGAAATGTTTGAATCTTACTTGTGTCAGTACATTAATTCTTTTAATTAATGTATTTCCATCAGTTCAGGAAGCCTTTATTTTTTTACATCAGTCAGTAATGAACCTCATTTAAGTTAATGTGAGATATCAAATAGGTTTGTTTGATAGCTTTACTAAAATGTTTGAGAGGCTTTCCCATAGTTTTTTTTTTTTGGAAAAATAACGCTGGCACTGGCGTGTATTGTCACATGACTGTGTTGATGTCACCGTTATCTGCTAGAAGCCCGTAAGGTCATTTCTGTCACTGCTGCACAGCTGCAGTCCAGAAGGTTCTATAAAAAATGAATGAGAAGTTAAAACTCTCGTTTACAGAGTTCTTTTACATGGTCCTATGAAGTAAAAAGAGACGCTTAAACCTCTGTTGTGTTGTCAACAAGAAGATGAAACATTGCCGTTAAAGGACTTTTCAACAGTCGAACAATAAAGACGGTGAAAGGAGTGAATGTGGAAGCACTTTTATGCTCTTTCCAGGGACCAAAAGGTCAGCTGAGAACAAAAGAGGTGTTACACTTGTTCTTCGCCGCTCGGTGGAATAAAACACATTTAGAATTTTAAAAAGACTCCACTTGGTTTCCCTCCATCCCCTCCGTCTCATCGACATAAGCAGGTTGTCCAAACACCGGGGCTGGAAAATCTATAGGCACTCCGAGAGTCAATTTCAGTTCAAGGACACCTCGGTACTTTCAGAGCGAAGCATCTGTAATGACCCAAAGCTAATTTACTTTCAATACATTTTATTAATGAAACCAAACGAAGGGATGCTGGAGGGCAACTGAAATATCTCACACAGCGTGTGATATGGAGGATGTTCATTACAAATAAACAATAATAATAATAATAAAAAAGCCTGTGAGCAGTTCAACCCTCCAGACAAAAGTGTCTCAGCACCGACATCACAGACGGTTATGTGTCGGTGGATCTCCGTCCATCTGTCCCTCCCTACATCTATCCATCCATCCATCTGTCCCTCCCTACATCTATCCATCCATCCATCCATCCATCTGTCCCTCCCTACATCCATCCATCCATCCATCCATCTATCTGTCCCTCCCTACATCCCATCCATCCATCCATCCATCCATCCATCCATCTGTCCCTCCCATCCATCCATCCATCCATCCATCCATCCATCCATGTCCCCCCTACATCCATCCATCCATCCATCCATCTGTGCCTCCCTACATCCATCTATCCATCCACCCATCCCTATCTATCAATCCAACCATCATCCATCCATCAATCCAATCCCTCCTTACATCTATCCATCCATCCATCCCTCCCTACAACATCCATCCATCCAATCCCTCCTTACATCCATCCATCCATCCCTCCCTACAACATCCATCCATCCAATCCCTCCTTACATCCAACCCTCCATCCATCCATCCAACCATCATCCATCCATCCATCTATCTATCCATCCATTCATCTATCCGTCCATCCCTACATCCATCCATCTATCCATCCATCCATCCATCCACCCAATCCCTCTCTACATCCATCCAATCCCTCCCTACATCCACCCATCTATCCATCCATCTATCCAATCCCTCCCTGCATTCATCCATCTATACATCCATCCCTACATCCATCCATCCAATCCCTTCCTACATCCATCCATCTATCCCATCATCATCCATCCATCTATCCAATCATCATCCATCCATCGATTCCATCTATCTATCCATCCATCCATCTATCCATCCATCCCTACATCCATCCATCTATCCATCCATCCATCCATCCACCCACCCAATCCCTCCCTACATCCATCCAATCCCTCCCTACATCCATCCATCTATACATTCATCCCTACATTCATCCATCCATCTATCCATCCATCCCTCCCTACATCGATCCATCCATCCCTACATCAATCTGTCCATCCATCCATCCATCCATCCATCCATCTGTGCCTCCCTACATCCATCTATCCATCCACCCATCCATCCATCTATCTATCAATCCAACCATCATCCATCCATCAATCCAATCCCTCCTCACATCTATCCATCCATCCATCCCTCCCTACAACATCCATCCATCCAATCCCTCCTTACATCCTCCATCCATCCATCCCATCCCATCCATACAACATCCATCCATCCATCCCTCCCTTACATCCAACCCTCCATCCATCATCCAACCATCATCCATCCATCCATCTATCTATCCATCCATTCATCTATCCGTCCATCCCCTCCATCCATCCATCATCCATCCATCCCATCCATCCATCCATCCACCCAATCCCTCTCTACATCCATCCAATCCCTCCCTACATCCATCCATCTATCCATCCATCCATCCATCCATCCAACCAATACCTCCCTACATCCATCCATCCAACCATCCCTCCCTTCATCCATCCAATCCCTCCCTACATCCATCCATCTATCCATCCATCCATCCATCCATCCAACCAATACCTCCCTACATCCATCCATCCAACCATCCCTCCCTTCATCCATCCAATCCCTCCCTACATCCACCCATCTACACATCCATCTATCCAATCCCTCCCTGCATTCATCCATCTATACATCCATCCCTACATCCATCCATCCCATCCCTTCCTACATCCATCCATCTATCCAATCCCTCCTTACATCCATCCATCCATCCATCCATCATCCATCCATCGATTCCATCTATCTATCCATCCATCCATCTATCCATCCATCCATCCATCCATCCATCTATCCATCCATCCATCCATCCACCCACCCAATCCCTCCCTACATCCATCCAAATCCTCCCTACATCCATCCATCTATACATTCATCCCTACATTCATCCATCCATCTATCCATCCATCCCTCCCTACATCCATCCATCCATCCCTACATCATCCATCCATCCCTCCATCCATCCATCCATCCATCCATCCATCCATCCAATTCCTCCCTACATCCATCCATCTATCCATCATCCATCCATCTAGCCATCCCTACATCCCTCCCTACATCCATCCATCTATCCATCTATCCATCCATCCCTACATCCATCCATCTATCATCCATCCATTCATCCCTTCATCCATCCATCCATGCATCCAATCCCTCCCTACATCCATCCATCTATCTATCCATCCATCCATTATCTATGCCTTTTTAATCCTATCCAAGGTCTCGGGGATCTGTTGGAGTCTGTCCAGTTCTCTCCAGGTGTCCACCTGGACAGGTCTCCAGTCCATCACCTGGACAGGTCTCCAGTCCATCACCTGGACAGGTCTCCAGTCCACCTGGACAGGTCTCCAGTCCACCTGGACAGGTCTCTAGTCCACCTGGACAGGTCTCTAGTCCATCGCAGGGCCACATGCAGACGAACAACCATGAACACGATCTAGAGGCCGTACGTCAGCTCTAAATCGTGCGACCTGAGCGTCAGAGTCCAGACTCTCAGCGACCAGCTCTCTGATGCTGATTGGATGCAGGTCGCCGGTCAGACTCCCAGCTCATCCAGTGCTTCACTTTGGCTTTTTGGGTTTTTTTTTGGTTACTTTGGGTGGTTCTAGACAACACTTCCCCCGATTACTCATGCAGAATATTCCTCCTGCTTAGCTTCACTTTAATATCAAGCTTCAAACAATTAGCAGCCTCAAACTGCGTGACAGACAGGGTTGTATTTTATTTGTTCAGAGTTTTGAGTTGGTGGTGGCTCCAGACACCCAAATAAATGCTTTCGAGCAGAGAAAACACCCGCTTTAATGCTGACAGTAGTTTCCCTGAAGCCGTTATTTCTGCTAAATTAAAAGCAGGCCACCTACGCAGACGCAGACATCACATCCACCCTCACAGACGAGATCTTCTCCGTCTTAATCTCACCACAAATGACTTGCTAAAAATACGTGGACGGCCATTCAGAAGGCCCAGAAGGAAAAAGAAAGAAAAAAAAAAACGAAAAGAAATGTGGAGTTTGTGAGAAAGGCACAGCGCTCTTCTGTTTAGCAAACATCAGCCTCCATTCTCCGAGTATAAATATCCACTCAGAGGGCTGCGGTATCGATTTCGGCGGTGATGCTCCTTTTACAGAGCTCCTCTGAATGACACTCCACGCTGCTGAGCTAAATCTGCAGCCGAAACGCTGAATAATTTCCACTGCAGCTTCTAAAAGCCCTGAAGGGGAAAAGGAGGTGGGGGTGGGGGCAAAGAGACACAGCGCAACAAAATAACCACCAGAGAGGATGCCTCACGCCTGCTCCTCACCAGATTGGCTGATGTAAATCCCAGAGTGACAGAGGCTTCTTCTTCCTGCAGTCGATCCCTTCAGGGGAGGGGTGGGGGGGGGGGGGGGGTCCGGTCTGGAAAACAAAACACACAAACACGTGAGACGGACAGAGGAACGCAGTCGCGACGCTGAATGAAGAAACTGTTCAGAGGAAAAACTGCTGAATATCAGACAATCAAAGCTGCAGCGGATCAAACCCAACTGTCTTCGTCTCATGATTAAATCTGGAACCCGTAAGATCTTTTCTTTCCTCCCCCCCACTTTCGCCTTGTTTCTGTTCTGCCGCCACCAGAACTCATCGCGGCTCCTGCACCGCCTTTCTGCCGTCACGGGAACGAGATTTATTCTGTTTCTGTAACTTCAGGAGGCCGTTCAGGCCGTCGGCGTTAAAGAGTCACGAATGTTTGCTGTCGCTTTGCCCATCTTTCTACACTTGATAAGCACTTCCATCCATCCATCCATCCATCCATCCATCCATCCATCCATCCATCCATCCATCCATCTGTCCATCCATCCATCCATCTGTACATCCATCCATCCATCCATCCATCCATCTGTCCATCCATCCATCCATCCATCTGTCCATCCATCCATCCATCCATCCATCCATCCATCCATCCATCCATCCATCCATCCATCCATCCATCCATCCCATCCATCCATCCCATCCATCCATCCATCCCATCCATCCATCCATCCATCTGCATCCATCCATCCATCCATCCATCCCTACATCCATCCATCTGTCCATCCACCATCCATCCATCCATCCATCCATCCATCTGTCCATCCATCCATCCATCCATCCATCCATCCATCCATCCATCCATGTCCATCCATCCATCCATCCATCCATCCATCCATCCCCATCCATCCATCCATCCATCCATCCATCTGTCCATCCATCCATCCATCCATCCATCCCATCCATCCATCCATCCATCCTCCATCCATCCATCCATCCATCCATCCATCCATCCATCCATCCATCCATCTGTCCATCCATCCATCCATCCATGTCCATCCATCCATCCATCCATCCATCATCCATCCATCCATCCATCCATCCATCCATCCATCCATCCATCCATCCATCCATCCATCCATCCATCCATCCATCTGTCCATCCATCCATCCATCCATCCATCCATCCATCCATCCATCCATCCATCCATCCATCTGTCCATCCATCCATCCATCCCTACATCCATCCATCCATCCATCCATCCATCCATCCATCCATCATCATCCACATGTGATGATGAATAAAAGTGATTTATTCTGTTTCTGTAACTTCAGGAGGCCGTTCAGGCCGTCGGCGTTTAATAGTCGTGTATGTTTGCTATCGCTTTGTTGCGCTTGAACATCCTTGAACATCCTTGAACATTCTTGAACATCCTTGAACATCCTTCTCCTCTTGATCAGCACTTAATGCGTCGCCACATTCACCCATACAGGGGCTTTGCTGATCTGTGCCTTTCCGGTCTTTTCTCTGTGCCAGCGGCTTCCTGCCGATGTTCCAGGCAAAGCAGACGGAGGCGCCGTCGGGTCCTTGTTGAAATGACGGTAACGAAGCCTGGCATTTCTGTCCTGTCCTTCCCCTCGTTGCCAAATCAGTGCCCGCCATCTTCTCTGGGCTCAGAGATCTTTCAGCCACTTCACTAGGGGGGAGTATTGGCAAGGACCTCACAATACAATACGTAACATGATACTTGGGTTATGATACGATATTATCACGATATCACGATATATTGCGATATTCCGCCCAGTTAATATCAAAATTAAAAGTAGAGATAAAAAAATAAAGTTG
Organism: Hirundichthys speculiger; assembly: GCA_018398805.1. Lineage (NCBI taxonomy): Eukaryota > Metazoa > Chordata > Actinopteri > Beloniformes > Exocoetidae > Hirundichthys > Hirundichthys speculiger. The sequence goes on from JAGFBZ010000110.1 coordinate 948,445, forward strand.
CTGTATATGTTCATCAGATGATATTGATCATTCAGTGGACAAATTGAGTCAAAACTATTTGCTTCAAAACAACCTACTTATTGTTTATTAGTGTTTTTGAAAAAATTTGAAAAAAATCGATATTAGGAGCTGAAAAATCGATATTATACTGGGCGGCCGAAAATTGCGATATATTGCCAAATCGATTTTTTCTCACACCCCTACACTTCACCCGCATCACGCCTGAACATTGGAGCATCAGGGCAGGACGGCGTGGTCGCGTGGAGGTGGAAAAATGACGTAAAATGTCTTATACCCCGAATACAGCGCGTTATCACTGGTACCGCCACCTGGGGGGTAAAAGTAGCAGCGCTTGCTCTGTTGTTGTTTCCTCCAATTCTGATTTACGCCTCCACGTCGCCGCCACATGTGCTTCAGCGTATATACAGAGGTGAACGCTGCTGTTGATGCCAGACCGCCGTCGCCACGCGTCGATCCGTGAGTTATAACTCACGTAAGTTATGACAGAGTGCTAATTAACGCTGAGCATCAGTAGCTTTTACAGACAGTGGAGCCAACTATTGTCCTGTTAGACTTTATAATGACAAAGAAGAAGTGTTAGTGGGAAAAATGAAGCAGACGGATAAGTTCAAAGCTCTGACTGATGCTCCTGGTCGTTCCTCATCCATCTGCTGAGATGCATCCAAATGGATATTAAATTCATTTAAGTTCATCCTCAGTCTTTCTCAGATGTTTTAGTCACCGGGTGGTTAAAAATAAATATAGGGAAAGATATTACTTTTTTGCTATTTAATTTACGTAACTTGCTGCTGCATTGTGGGTAGCCGCGATGCCAATAACGCTCCTTGACCTTGGTTGCGTGCGACTTCGCTCCTCAAACACTCGGCCTTTCATGGACGCTGCTTTGTCCCAAACCATTTTACAGTTGCTTGCCGATGTCACCTTTTTTTTAAAAATAAAACCGTTGCATGTCTTCCTTTCACCTCACTGAGTCTTTATGCTGCAGATTTGAAGTGTGAAGATGGTTCGGCATCATGTTATTGTCTCAGCTCGTCTTGATTTGGGGTTGTAACTAGGGGTGCACGATAACTATCGGGCCGATAACAGGAGATTATGACGTCATCCCGATAAGTCCGATATCCCGATGTATAGTCCCGATAACATATATATTTTTGTCAACACAGCAGTGCCTCGATCCCTCTGAGCCTTGAATGACCGGCAGTGAATGTTACGTTCAAGTGATGTCGGCATAATCAGAAAAACGATATCTCAGTAAGGAAAATCAAGAATACCCCCTCATGCCAGAAAACAACTCGTTAACTTGGTCATAATTTTAATAGTTGCTGACTTGAATTGATATTTGCAGTATTTCCCCTCATGTTACACATAAAGAAAGAAAAAAATAGAAAAGGCTGAAAGAACGACTAGCAAATGAGGGAACGTGGGAATTTACGTTATACCTTGAATGCAGCCTGCAGCACAGCGTACTGATCACAACAAACATGGCGGTGTGGAACTTTGTTAAAGTTTCAGAAGAAGATAGTTTGGTGGTTATTTGTGACGAATCCTCCGAGTGAATTCTACGAGGAGGGAAGCACAAGCTTTAATACGTAAAACCTGATCAGCCACCTACAACATAACAATCACTTCCATGGAGTTTTGAAATTGCGCTAACGTGAGCTAACGTGAGCTAACGGAAGCTAATGGAAGCTAATGCTAACGTGCGCAAGCCAGCAGCAGTCTCCCCTCCCCTCCCCTCTCCCTCATCTCTCTCATTTAAAGCTTCCATGAGATTAAAAAATTAAAAAACAAAAATCTACTGAACCTCATTTACTTTAATTAAAGGTATTAATTTAAATGGAACCACAAGTCAAAATCCTTTAAATGTTAATCTTTTTCAGTTTGCAATTTTGATGCGTGTATTTCCATCAGTTCAAGGAGCCTTTATTTTTATTTTTTTTTGTATCAGTCAGTAATGCAGCTTATTTAAGTTAAAGTGAGATATCAAATAGGTTTGTTTGATAGCTTTATGAAAATGTTTGAGAGGCTTGACAATAGTTTTTCATTGAAAAAAATTAATATCTGTTCATTTAAAAAGTCCAAACTATTTTTGATTTTGTTCATAGTAATGATGTAATGATCTTAGGTATATGTGTGTGTTATCAGTTATCGGTATCGGCCTTTAGGAACTGAAAGTTATCGGTTATTGGTATCGGTTTTAAAAAACAGGCCACTGTGCTCATGTCGCAGCTTGATGGCGCGACGTCCACTGAATGATCTGATACATCAAGCGCAATGCTTCTGAGTTTCAACAAAAACTGCACCAAAGTTTGAACTCCAGCTCTTCTGGAGCCTCAATAAACAGACAGATGGAAGCAGAAAAGGGGCAACGATCCCACTTCTCCACGGAGGCGGCGGAAAAGCTTGAGTGCTGAGGAACCGCTGCGCAACGAAGCAACAATCAGACAGATTCACTGATGTGAAAACATCACTGGTCATTACTGTAACAAGTGTTCTGTGAAACATGGTTCTACGTCTGCAGGTCGGGCTCATTACGGTGGACTTGGGAAGGGAGCAGCCTGTTGTGAGGCTCTGGGGGGGGACGAACGGGGACAGATGGGATGACGGTAGAGGGGAGGAAAAACTAAGCAAAAAAAGCTTTATCTTGATTTCGTCCTTTCCCTGGCGCCGCCGCCCCGTTCGGTCCAGATGGCGGCCGTCAGAAACCCAGGGGGAACTGCCCTGGAGTCCTGGAGCCTGATCCGGGCCGCAGCCTGTGACAAAACCATCGCCTCGCATATCAAAAGTCCTAATCTGCATCTGCATCAAGGAGCGTGTGGGGGGTCTGGAGTCATCCTGAACCGCAGGAGGTGCCAGGCGGTGGTTTTTTACTGCAGCTAATAGCTGGAGCTTCTGTTGTTCACATGCTAACGGCCCTCTGATGGCTGCAGGAGTGGCCGTTTACTGTGAAACAGCCATTAAAACGGCTTCTTATGGCCCGAGGGTGGAGGTGGGGGCTGGGTGGGATCCACACCACATGAGATGTCTTCAGATTCATTTCCACGCACCACAGTGATCCCAGACAGCTCTTCTCGTGGTTTAACACTTAACAGACGAATACCAACGAGGAGGATTCAGATCCTAAACGCAGGTTCACAGGTTTCAGAGTCACGTGAGATCAGTCTAAATTAATCACTGACTAAACTTCAGCCTTCTGGGGTCCCGGTGGTCTGAGGGTCCCGGTGGTCTGAGGGCCCCGGGCGGTTTTTGTTTTGGCTTGTAATGAGGCTTCAGCCAGAACTTCAGGAATGTTCTCCAGGCAACAAAGATCTCCATCAAAGGGTGAAGGGGTGGCTGGTGGAGAGCTCAGCTCTGGAGATTTTAAAACAGGCTAAGACATCTCGACTGAGCATTTAAAGGTGGAGTAGGTGTTGTTTGAAAAACGGTTCCAGCAATCCAACTCAAGTGAGATTTTGAAAATATACACTCCCTCCCTCCTCCCAAAGGCTCCGCCTCCTCCTCTTCAGCTCACCCCTCGAAAACCACGCCTTCACATGATTCACGACTGCATGAACCATAGGGAGGGAGGGAGGGAGGGGTGATATTTGATGGACGTATTAGGCAGCCAATCAAAATAGTGATGATCACTTTTTTGATTGGTCAGAGTTTTTCTCTGATTATACCTTCTAGACTGGACCAAATGTTTAAGTTTTTTTTGCAAACATTTTATTTCAGTGGGTGCAATGGAAATGTGAAAAGGTTTTCAGGCAATATTGTAAAAAGTGTTGCAAAAAAACAACACCCACCCCACCTTTAATCGTTCCTACAACTGTTTTTTACCCAACTGGTCATTTGTCAAGAAATTACACCAACCAGGGTGGTAAATAAAAGTCAGCTCTTGCGGAAATTATAGTTCCTGTAATTTATAACTGTAAATCACAAACACTAATCAGCCACGATGTTTAAATCACCTTCCTTATACTGTGACTGACCCATTTGACCCTGAAATTCCCTCTAACCCACATGTGTCAAACACAAGGCCCGCGGGACCAAATGTGGCCCGCCACGTCATTTTATGTGGCCCTCGAGAACTTGTGCATTATTGGCTTAAATTTTAAACCAATGTTTTAAGACTTAAAATAATCTTATGCCGCTTTAAAGCGCATATTGAAAATAAACTACCTCTCCCATAATGCATTTCGTCGTCACCCGACAACGATAACAGTATATAACCATGACGACGATTTTCAGAATTTACGAACTTAAGAAAAACCTCTACACATTTGCCCCAACATGTCCAAGAAAAGAAAAATTAATGCACAAAGAAGGTAGTTTCATTTGTGCCTCAAGGTGAAGAAACAGTAGGCCTGTCTTTTGTGTTATGAGGTGGTGTCAGTCGTGAAAGAGCATAATCTACGTCAGCGTTTTGACAGAAAACACAGAGCTAAGTATGCTAAATTTAGCCTGCAAGAAAAACAAAGAATTAATATAATAATGAGTTAAATGTTTGACACATCAATACATAATAAATACAGAAACCATTATTTAACAAGGTGCAGTTTAATTTATTTTGATTTTCATTGCATTTTGTGACAGTCATCCTGTCAATCTGGCCCCTTCAAGGGCCAACCATGATGCTGATGTGGCCCTCATTGAAATTGAGTCTGACACCTTTGCTCTAACCCTAACCCTGGCCAATCAGAGCACGGGCACGGGACCTCTGGGCGTGTCCTGGCATGTCTGGCATGAGACGCTCACAGGAGATCTTGTGGTCATGTTTTGTGCCACTTAAGTCGTTCTCCACCCTCCTGTTTGTGGCTCTGAAAGGTTTGCTGGCGCACCAGCGAAGACGGTAGCTGTCAGGGATGAAGATCTCAGAGGTGAAGAAGAGGTCCGTCACTTGACCCCCGGCTGATTGAGCTGCCTCTCATCGCCTCACCACAAAATCTAAAACACAGAACGTCCCACAGATAAACAGCAACTGGAGGAGCCTGAAGCCTGGCAAAAGAGGAAACCCAGCCTTTGACCGTTATCGATGTCCCAGGGCTCCTAACTTGTTTCCAATCTGCATACGAGATTCCTCAAATGACAGCTGACGTGGATAAAATGACCGTATGTCCCGGTACACAAGGGCATCGAGGCTCCACGTCTCTCTGCTTCCACCGTCAGATGGCGTCGGTCTGCAGACAGACCACCAGCTCCACAGCAACGTTTTCCTCGGGCTTCTCAGTTTACCGTTCTGCTCACGCTTGCAAACGGCTGGGACTTCCAACACTTCACTAATCAAGGATCCACTTCCCCTTCGCGCCGCATGGATGATGCCCGACAGACGACACTGGCCCCGGGATGCACTTCCATCTCGTGCCTCTTAACCTTCACCCTCGGTGACGCCTCGGTTCACTTACGCTAATAAAAGGAAGGACGACGAGCAGAAGACCTCAGCCGTGTGGCAGAGCTGAGCGATGACGCGACGAAGCCCGTCTGCAGAGATCCGGTTAGAAATCACCTGGAGAGATCACCTCTAATACAAACGGAATAAAACCCGCGAGCACAGTTGGTTTAATTTGGCTTTAATCAAGGTCAGATGAGCTATAAGGCAGTGAATCCCAAAGTGTGGGCCGCGGCCCCCTGGTGGGCCTTCTCGGTACTGCAGGTGGGCCGTGAGAGGTCATTAAGGGTGCTTTCAGACCTTCATGTTCTCACTGCAAACGAACCGCTCCAGGTCTCGATTGGAAGCGAGCCGAGACCACCTCTCCTAGGCGATCTCGGCTCGCTTGTTTTGTCCCGCATCCGAGTGTTCACATATATCAAACAAACCGATCTTTAGGGAGGGAAACGCTCCCTGTTTCGGAACAACTGCTCCAAACGGGACAGGTGTGAAAGCACCCTACAATTAAACAAATACAGTGTATTTTTTGCGTTTAATGGGGATCGGTGCCCCCCCCCGCGAGAATCCAAAATCCGCAAACTGGAGCCGGAGCCCCCCGAGCTTCAATAATGAGTTTAAAATATGTTTAAAATTGCAAAAAAGTAGCGAGGCACTGCAGCGAAACAAGACAAAGACTCAGTCTTTCTGTTACCTTCACAGCCTCTGGTCTCTGAACCGTAGTTAAGAAACCGCTGGTATTGTGCTATTTTTGGCTCGTAATTAGCGGCTAACATGCTAACAACAACAAAAGAAAAAGTCCGATTTTTTATGCATGGAACGAGCACTTTATTCTGGCACTGCAGGAACTTGTACCGTAGTACAACTGCTCTTTCATCTAACCTCGTTTTTATTCTGCCGTCCCACGACACACACACTACATTACCCATAAGGCCACACTATTACCCATAAGGCCACTTTCTTAAAGGGGCCAGGCTGGCTCACAACATTGCTTTGCTGCAAGAGAATGCGCACAACATCCTGTGATGTTTCCGCAATTTTCTCTTGATTTTTTTTTAATATTAAATATTTCTGAAAAAAATCCGCGAATAACTAAAACCGCGGAACTAAAAGCGCGAATTGGCGAGGGATCACTGTATGTTTTAAATCCTCGAACCTTTTAAAATATATTTTTAATTACTGTAAAATATTCATGACATGATTAAAAAAACATTAAGAAGTAACAAAACAAACCAGTTAAGTTATATAAGTGTTATAAGGTGTCACCTTATTTGTTGAACCCCTTACATTAATGTCAGAACAAAGCTTCTAGTCCTGAATGTTGATCATAGTTGTGATTAGAGGTTTGGGTGGGCCGCTAAGATTTTTCACATTTCAAATTGGGACCTTGGTATTCTGAAGTTTGAGAATGGCTGCTCTAAGGAATGTGATCGTGCAGCAGGAGCGTGAGAGGATGTGTCCTTCAGCAGCCCGCAGACAGTCTGATCTAGCATGATTTATTAACGCCTGGAACACCGACACACTAATGTAGCTGCAGTCGCCACCATAAAATAACCACGTCCTACACCGTTATAGTTGTTGCCACTGCAGCGTAAAAAAGAGTCCCCAGAGTTTTAAATCGGCCGCGGGGAACCGGCGAGACCCCGAGGAAAGACCGACAACATGAACAGAAACTGGAACACGTAGAGCGGGTTTCACTATGCAGATAAAAACACTAATAAAATACATATGATTAAAATACAAACCAGGTTTCAGTGTGAGGGCGGGATCACTTTATTCATCAGGTCACAGAGACGCAGTTTAGTGATGAATAAACTACAGTTTCCAGAAAAACCGCCTGGATGTGTGACCGTCGATGTCGCAGTAACGCCGGTTTACCGTATATTCAGCATACCGAACAGTGACAAGCGCAGGAGAAAACAAAGCTGAGCAGAACAACAGGTCTGTCATGCCAGCACGGCGGTTTGAAAGGGTCTGAAAGGCCGTTTCAACCGCGGCGACGAGGCGTACGCCAACAAGGAATCTGACCTTGGTTCACTTCAGCGCACTGAGGATTGAAAAGAAAAAAAAACCCCTCACAGATGTGAGCTGAGGATGAGATTTACCTCCAGATGATTTAATGAAAGGCAAGGCCGTCGTTTATGCTCCAACCCTCACCTACGGTCAAGAACTGTTGGTACCGAGTGAAAAAATGAGATTGCAGATCGCTTGAACTTAGAAAAGGGAACGTTAAAGGATGGATGGATTTAATTAAACTGTCATACTGATTTACAAGATTTGAAAATGATTTGAAAAAGAGGAGGTATTCATACAACAAAAAGAAAACTATTATTAGCGTTTTAAGGGATAACTGTTTTTCTTTGTCTGTCTGTCTACTGCCGTCTGAGGAACCTTTATTGTCACTGTTATGTAGCCTTGATTGTCCCAAAGACTCTTAAACCCATCAGAAACTCAAACCAGGCAGAAACAAACAAAGAAGCCAAGCAAAACCCAGAGGGCTCATCTTAAATAGAGACTTTACGGACTTTAAACCGAAGTGGCTTCATGACAAACCCAAGCTGGGGCCAATTAGTTGAGCTGCAAAGCCGGTCTGGATCTCAGTAGTTTATTGCGCAACAGCAGTGATAGAACTCCAAAGAGGATCGATCATCTGTGATCGGGCTGCCTGTTGCAGCTGTTTGAAGAATTGATAAATGTCTAAACAGGTCAACAGCGAGCCGACGTCAGCTAACCATGTAGCCGTCGGGTCCAAGTCCTTCTGTAGTTTCCTCTCTGATCGTCCGCCTCAGTCCACTTCCTGTTTGGCTCTTTACAGATTAACTGGTCAAACCTGCTTATTTCCAACCTGATTACAGATCTCAGTGTTTCGGATTAGGAGTTTTAAAGACTTTAGAGAGACGGATTTACCCGGTCTGTGGTCAGAAAGAGCCGTAGAAGTTGGACCAACAGTCACAATTAAAACTAGGGGTGAGTATTGGCAAGGACCTTGCAATACGATATGTATCATGATACTTGGGTCACGATACAATATTATCACAATATCGCAATACATTGTGATATTCTACCCAGTTAATATCAAAATTAAAAGTAGAGCTGAAAAATAAAGTTGTTGTTTATGGTCATCAGATGATATTGATCATTCAGATGACAAATTGAGTCAAAACAATTTGCTTCAAAACAACCTATTTATTGTTCATTAGCCACGTTTATTAGTGTTTTTGAAAAAATCGATATTAGGAGCTGAAAAATCGATATTATATTGGGCGAGCGCAAATCGCGATATATTGCCAAATCAATTTTTTTTCACACCCCTAATTAAAACTTTGTCTGACTTTGCTGGAAAACCTCTCTAGCCTCACAAAACTGTCAATCAAAAAAATGGGCGTGAAGTCGAATCAAGTATTTGCACGATGGAGTCATTTATTGCTTTCTGCACTAACTATTGGCAAGGACCTCTCAATACGATATGTATCATGATACTTGGGTCACGATACGATATCATCACAGTATATTGCGATATTCTACCCAGTTAATATCAAAATTAAAAGTAGAGATGAAAAATCAAGTTGCTGTATATGTTCATCAGATGATGTTGATCATTCAGAGGACAAATTGAGTCAAAACTATTTGCTTCAAAACAACCTATTTATTGTTTATTATTAGTGTTTTTGAAAAAACTAGAAAAAAAATTGGTATTAGGAGCTGAAAAATCGAATATATATTGGGCGGGCGAATATAGCAATATATTGCCAAATCGATTTTTTTTTCACATCCCTAATTAAAACTTTGTCTGACTTTGCTGGAAAACCTCTCTAGTCTCACAAAACTGTCAATCAAAAAAATGGGTGTAAAGTCGAATCAGGTTTTTGCATGATGGAGTCATTTATTGCTTTCTGCACTAACTATTGGCAGGGACCTCGCAATACGATATGTATCATGATACTTGGGACACGACATGATATTATCACGATATCGCAATATATTGTGATATTTTACCCAGTTAATATCAAAATTAAAAGTAGAGATGAAAAATCAAGTTGCTGTATATGTTCATCAGATGATATTGATCATTCGGAGTCAAAACAATTAGCTTCAAAACAACCTATTTATTGTTTATTATTAGTGTTTTTGAACAAAATCGAAATTAGGAGCTGAAAAATCAATATCATATTGAGCGGGCGAAGATCGCGATACATTGCCAAATCAATTTTTTTTCACACCCCTAATTAAAACTTTGTCTGACTTTGCTGGAAAACCTCTCTAGCCTCACAAAACTGTCAATAAAAAAAAATGGGCGTGAAGTTGAATTAGGTTTTGCACGATTGACTCGTTTATTGCTTTCTGCACTAACTACGTTGCATTTGTTTCTCAATACCACCTGCAAGCCGGGTAGATTTGGCACCTGAAACCGACTTCCTGTCACCAGCAGGTAATGGTTTACAACACTCATTTCTTTCCTTGATATAACATTGAGTTTTGCAGGTTCATCCAATGAAACGTTCCGCTACAAGGCATCTTCAAGGTTGTTGGATATTTCCCAACGATAAAGCTGTACCAACTATCCCGGACTGAATAATTATCTATTTCTAAGGTCAAATGTGTGGGATGCAGTGACATCTAGTGCCTCAAGTCGCAACCAACTGAATAACAAATAACAAAGTGTTTGGCTTGTTCCTTCAGGGTCAACAAAGTAGTACGACTTGACCTTCAATATAAACTAAAGAAATTAGTCAATACTTCTTACTTGCTGCAAAAACGTTTCTGTCCTTCCCTTTTATCAAACACCACAAACCACACCGACACGTCTCCCTCTGTTTTCCTGATGTTTCACATTACCAACGAAGCTGGGGTAATCAACACGATAACGATCTGATCACTTCCTGCAAGAGGAAGTGATTAAATATCATCCCCGCTGAGCGGAAGGATGAGGCCCGGGACGGTCCAGAGGAGAAGAAAGGCGTCACATCACAACAAGTGTGTTACAAAGGAGCCAGGCGAGGAGAGGAGGAAGCTGCCAGAACGCCGGCGGGCAGGGAAAGGGAAAGAAAGAAACCGGCGCTCGTTATTGAATACCTGACCGTGTTGTATTGATTAAACAAATGGACTCATCAAGCTGAAATCATTCTTGTCCGACCGCACGGGGTTCCTGGGATGCGTCTGCAGAGCAGTTTTCACTCCTGTAGTCCATGTGTCTTGTCTCTTTTGAGTCCTGGCAGGAGTCTAGATTAACTTCTGCTGAGATTTGGAAAATGCGCCCATCGGCTCCTCCAGGATTGTCTGTTAATTATCCATAAAATCCCTCCCTACCGCAGCCTGTGAAAGCTTTATAAATCTGACTTCGGACTTTTACTCAAAGCTTGCTAAAAAGTCTGCAGGCTTTTGTTCTGACTTTCCTGACGGCTCCTTGAGTCTTGTGGTGCACGCTGAAGGCATTCAATCAACGGGATCAATCGCTATTTGTGAGCATGAGTTGTTGCACCTCATAGCGAAGATGGAGACTCGACCTGAATATTTGGCACGAGATTAGGGGTGTAAAAAAAAAAATCGATTTGGCAATATATCACGATTTTCGGCCACCCAATATAATATCGATTTTTCAGCTCCTAATATCGATTTTGTCGATTTTTTTTCCAAAACACTAATAATAAACAATAAATAGGTTGTTTTGAAGCAAATAGTTTTGACTCAATTTGTCCTTTGAATCGGGGTTATAATAGTTTTGGATTTTCCATTAGTTTTAGTTTTTATTTAGTTTTTAGTTTAGTTTTTCCAAATTCAGTTAGTTTTTGAATTCATTTTTAGAGCAGTTTTGCTAGATATTATTCATTTTTGTTTTGAAATACTTACCTTTAGTTTAGTTTTTATTAGTTTCAGTGTTAGTTTTAGTTTTATTTTGTAAATTAGGGTTGTAATTTTGGTTGGAATGAAGCACTGAACTTTTTGAAGGCTATCGAATCACATAGTCATGTTTACATTCTGGTCTCAATAAACATATTTATCAATGCGTCTTCCCTCTTGTGGTGTTCCTACGTATTTACTGACCAGCAGCTATCTGGTCTCCGTGGAAACAGTCCATTATAGTTGCTGTTTTCTCCTGTTCCTTCCCAACGCTGACTGGCCTGCAGCTGTAGCTTCTCTTTCCAGGGGGCTAGCTTAGGCTAGCTTATCCAGCTAGTCTTGGTTAGCCTTCTTGTGTGAGCTTTTCAAATGGACTTTCAGATTCATGTTTTTTTTCCCCTTGAGAAGTATTCCACACATTGTATCACCTGCTTCTACAACAAGGCACTTATTTTTATCGTTAACACAGTCATAGTCAAAGAAATCCCAAATAAGACTGAGACGCTGAGATGAAAAAAATTGCAAACATGAAAACAAAGGACGTTCTTGACATTATTATAGTTAATTTTAGTTCGTTTAATAAACACATAATACAGTTTCAGTTAGTTATTGTTTTTTTAAAAACTCATTTTTATTTTATTTCAGTTAAGAAAAATGTTTTTTCAATTCTAGTTTTCGTTATTTTCATTCGTTTTCTTAACAATAATAACCTTGCTCTGAATGATCAATATCATCTGATGAACATATACAGCAACTTGATTTTTCATCTCTACTTTTAATTTTGATATTAACTGGGTAGAATATTGCAATATATCGCAATATATTGATATATTGATATGATATTGTGATGATATCGTAATGTGACCCAAGTATCATGATACATATCGTATTGCGAGGTCCTTGCCAATACCGCTACACGAGATACTCTGAGTAGGAGCTGTTGACGGGCCACAAGGGTCTAAAACCAACTAGAAAGATCTGAAGAAAGAGCCAACACCCTTTCCTCTGCCACGTTTTCAGCATGAAATATCGACTCAAGATGGAGAACATTTTTTGAACAACAAACCATTTTACCAGGAAGTACTTGTATCAGGTGTCCAAGACTGTCCTGAGGTAAATGAGAACGAAACAAACCAAAACAAGATTCATGCTGGTTGGTAAAAAAACCCAACTGCACCACAGCTGGTATTTGAACCTGTGCTGCTCATCTTTGTGTCGCTGCTCCATCAAACGTCGCTGGGCTTCCCCGCAGTTACAGATGTTGCAGGAGTTGGAGCTGATGAGCCCTGAAACTCCACTAATCTACCTGTCCATCCTGAAGATGGTGGAGAAAAAGGCGTATTGAGGGAAATCCAGTACGACCAGGCGGACCGGTCAATATTCCTACCTGATGTGCAGTTACACTTCCGGGTGTTCGGACGCCAGTTTGCTTAAGTCCCCGTTACGGCGTACAAACATCGTTAATGTGGCGGAAAAGCACAGCTACGAATACGGGCTTTTATCTGGCGGTAGATCAGAAAAAGAAACTTGTAACAGTCGGAGGGTTCACTCTCACTCCATTCTTTCATCTATTATTTAAATTCTTAGAGACTAGAGTTGAAGTTTTGTTTTTTCTTGAATATACGACTATTTTTTTCCGGAATGATCTGGCTGAAGCTGGCAGCTTGTATCGACAGTTTGTTTTTGCACTATATTTGGTGTTTTTGTCTGTTCTTTAATCAACTACTGATGGATGTTACTGTGGAGAGAAGAGTTTATTCAAGAGAAGAGCTTCTTTGATTGAAACAGAGCAAATCTGGAGTTTTTCATCCTGTTCCAGTTAGGGATGTGAAAAAAAATCAATCTGGCAATATATCGCGATTTTCAACCGCCCAATATAATATGGATTTTTCATCTCCTAATATCGATTTTTTAAGTAACATTGTTTAATTTTCACATTTAAATTGTTTAAAACAGTGATTCCCAAAGTGTGGGCCGCGGCCCCCTGGTGGGCCATCGTGGTACTGCAGGTGGGCCATGAGAGGTCATTAAAAATAAACAAACATGTTTTAAATCCTCAATTTTTAAAAAATATATTCTTAATTACTGTAAAATATTTATGACATAATTAAGAAATATTTAGAAGTAATAAAACAAACCATTTGAGTGTTTTTGTACTGTCATCTTAACGTAATATGACAAGTGTCTCCTTATTTGTTGAGCCCTCACATTAATATCTGGACATATCTTCTTGTCATGTATGTTAATCACAGTTGTGATTAAAGGTTTGGGTGAGAGATTTTTCACATTTCAAATTGGGCTTTGGTAAACAGAAGTTTGGGAATGGCTGGTTTAAAATTTAAATGTGCAAAAACACTAATAATAAACAATAAATAGGTTGTTTTAAGGCAAATTGTTTTGACTCAATTTGTCCTCTGAATGATCAATATCATCTGATGAACAAATACAGCAACTAGATTTTTCATCTCTACTTTTAATTTTGACAATTAACTGGGTAGAATATCGCAATATATCGTGATATCGTGATAATACCATATCGTGATGCAAGTATCATGATACATATCGTATTGTGAGGTCCTTGCCAATACTCACCCCTAGTTCGAGCTGAGATTCATGTTTTCATGGTTGCCGTGCTGGTGCAACGGTGAAGGCCAGGAAAGGGAGATACGAGCCCTTTCTGCCGCCAGTCATCATGGGAAATGTCAACTCCCTGACCAACCAGAGTGATGAGCTGGAGATACTGGTGAAGAGTCAGGAAGTGGAGCATGAATGTGTTTTACTGAGACCTGGTTGAATCAAACATCTCAGCCTCCATGGTGGATCTACCTGGATTCAGGTAGATAAAGCTGGTGTCTAGAAAGAAGGAGGAGGACTGTCTTCATTAGAGAACCAGAGATGGAGGAGCTCCTGTGAAGGAGCAGATGTGTCGTCCAGATGTTGAGTTACTGGCAGCTGGATTGAGACCAAACTATCTTCCAGGAGAATTCAGTCAGTGGATTTAGACAGGCTTACAGAGCTACTGCCTCACCACCACTTTTTTCTTAATACATATACATATATATATATATATATATATATATTTGTGTTATTGATGAGACTTTTGAATTTCTCCTTTGGGGGATGAATAAAGTACATCTAATCTAATTACTGGTGTTTTTAATGGCAGTTTCCTCTGCGGGGCAGGAAGCTCGTCACATTGTTTTGACAAACACCTGTGTAATTACAGCACAGATGGCGCCGCACACGCCTGGCCTGAAGTCCGGGCTAAAAAAACCAACCTATAAAAAGCTGTTCTCTGACCAGTGACCAGATGCTGAGGAGTGGGCACAGAAGAACAGGAAAGAAAAGGAGCTGGAAGTCCGGATGAAAGCGTCGGAGGGCAACGCTCCGTTCTGCAGGTTAACGATGTGACACGAAGCTTCAAAGCCTCTGACTGAACGGCAACGTGAGCAGAACAATCTGATTAAAGTGTGAACTTCGTTCAAAAGAACCAACAAGAAATGCAACTGCTCTCCGCACAGGCGCTCGGGAGGGCTGCGACCCGGAAAACTCAAAATCCATCATTTATTTTTATGCAAATTCGATCCTCAGACTGTAATCCTTATTCATTAACAACAAAATAAACGAGAAAACGATGCTGGCGGCCCAGATCAACAAACAAACCGCATCCATCATTTATGACCACAGAGACCGTCGGCGAGTCGCCACATCTGTCGGTGCGCCGCAGACTTCTAGGATCATCCGCGACCGTCAACCTGGCGCACCGAAATATTCCAACCAGACAGGAAAAAAAAAACGACATGAGAAAAACAGGAGACAAAAGCTGAGCTCTGCCGTTCCCAAATGAGCTAAAAGTAGGGGTGCACGATAACTATCGGGCCGATAACAGGAAACGATGACGTAATTCCGATAAGTCCGATATCACGACGAATAGCCCCGACAACATATATATTTTTGTCAACACAGCAGTGCCTCGCTCCCTCTGAGCCTTGAATGACCGGCAGTGAATGTTATGTTCAAGTGACGTCAGCATAATCAGAAAAACGATTACTCAATCAGGAAAATCCAGAATACCCCCTCATGCCAGAAAACAACTCATTAACTCATTAACATAATTTTGGTAATTGCTGACTTGAATTGATATTCACAGTATTTTCCTACATGTTACACATAAAAAATAGAAAAAATAGAAAAGAACGACTAGCAAACGAGGGACGTGGCAATTTACGTCACACCTTGAATGCAGCCTGCAGCACAGCGTGCTGATCAAAACAAACATGGCGGCGTGGAACTTTGTTTAAGTTTCAGAAGAAGATACTTTGGCGGTTATTTGTGACGAATCCTCCGAGTGAATTCTACGAGGAGGGAAGCACAAACTTTAATACGTAAAACCTGATCAGCCACCTACAACATAACAATCACTTCCATGGAGTTTTGATATCGCGCTAATGTGAGCTAACGGAAGCTAATGCTAACGTGCGCAAGCCAGCAGCAGTCTCCCCTCTCCTCTTCTCTCCCTCATTCCTCTCATCTAAAGCTTCCATGAGATTAAAAAATAAAAAACAAAAACTACTGAACCTCATTTACTTTAATTAAAGGTATTAATTTAAATGGAACCACAAGCTAAAATCCTTTAAATGTTAATCTTTTTTAGTTAGTAATTCTGATGCATGTATTTCCATCAGTTCAAGGAGCCTTTATTTTTTATATCAGTCAGTAATGAACCTTATTTAAGTTGATGTGAGATATCAAATAGGTTTGTTTGATAGCTTTAC
This sequence comes from Hirundichthys speculiger, assembly GCA_018398805.1. NCBI lineage: Eukaryota > Metazoa > Chordata > Actinopteri > Beloniformes > Exocoetidae > Hirundichthys > Hirundichthys speculiger. The sequence goes on from JAGFBZ010000110.1 coordinate 964,444, forward strand.
GAGGCTTGCCAATAGTTTTTTCATTGGAAAAAATAAAGTATCTGTTCATTTAAAAAGTCAAAGCTATTTTTGGTTTTGTTCATAGTATTGATGTAATGATCTTAGGTATATGTGTGTGTTATCGGTTATCAGTATCGGCCTTTAGGAGCTGAAAGTTATCGGTTATTGTGCATCCCCAGCTTAAAGCAAACTCTGAAATGCTGCAGGAGAACCAGAACGAGGTGCCGTTTAAGGCGAGCGTCGTGTTTTCTGCAGCAGACGGCACCTCCGTCTCACCTGCACAAACAAACCGAAGCAGCGTCGTGCTGCAGGGATGCCGTAGCATCTGCAGCTCGTCTGGTGTGAAACCGGTCTCTCGGGTTGGACGACGGGATGAATTTTGAGGTTTGAATCCTTGAATTGTAATTGCACCTCAGACGGCTGAGGATGCTGCTGCTGCTGCTGGGTGAAAAACCGAGAGGGAGGAACAGAGATAAGAAGGATTTTCAGATGAGTTTGGGGACTTTGGGAGGGATTCTGTGTTTGGTTGGGGGTAGGAGACTGGGGGGGGTTACAGCTTCAACACCGCCTCCTCTCCTGCTTGGTGCGCGGCGCTGAAAGAAAGGGAGGGTGGAGGGTGTCGACGCCCTTATTTCTCTCAGGCTAAAAAGCAAAAGTGTGTTTTTGAGGAAAGCTGATAAATTTGAGCCGACTTTCTCAACCGTTCTGCCCCCTGCCGCTACAAAAAAAACACATTCCCCAGTGAAACAGGGTTCTCTGAGGACAGATGAAAGAAAGTTCTGACAGAAGAACAAAAGAGAAGAGCCTCAGTCATTTTGATGCACCTTCATTCACTTGATGGTGGAAAGATGCAGGATGAGTCTAAAACAGTGGATGTTCTTCTGTGGATTAAAACCTCCCAGCATCACCTCCTTCCCTCTCATAACTAGGGATGCACAATAACTATTACCGATAACCGATAACTTTCAGCTCCTAAAGGCCGATACCGATAACACACACATATACCTAAGATCATTACATCAATACTATGAACAAAATCAAAAACAGTTTTGACTCTTTAAATGAACAGATATTTATTTTTTCCAATGAAAAATTATTGGCAAGCCTCTCACATCAACTTAAATGAGGTTCATTACTGACTGATATAAAAAATAAAGGCTCCTTGAACTGATGGAAATACATGCATCAAAATTACAAACTGAAAAAGATTAACATTTAAAGGATTTTGACTTGTGGTTCCATTTAAATTAATACGTTTAATTAATAGTAAATGGGGTTCAGTGATTGTTTTTGTTTTTTTTATCTTATGGAAGCTTTAGATGAGAGGAATTGGGGAGAGGGGAGACTGCTGCTGGCTTGCGCACATTAGCATTAGCTCGCGTTAGCGTGATTTCAAAACTCCATTGAAGCGATTGTTATGTTGTAGGTGGCTGATCAGGTTTGACGTATTAAAGCTTGTGCTTCCCTCCTCGTAGAATTCACTCAGAGGATTCGTCACAAATAACCACCAAACTATCTTCTTCTGAAACTTTAAAGAAGTTCCACGCCGCCATGTTTGTTGTGATCAGCACAATGCAGGCTGCATTTAAGGTGTAATATAAGTTCCGACATTCCCGTATTTGCTAGTCGTTCTTTCAGCCTTTTCTATTTTTTTTTCTTTTTTTATGTGTAACATGTGGGGAAATACTGCGAATATCAATTAAAGTCAGCAACTACCAAAATTATGACCGAGTTAACGAGTTGTTTTCTGGCATGAGGGGGTATTCTTGATTTTCCTTATTGAGAAATCGTTTTTCTGATTATGCCGACGTCACTTGAACATAACATTTACTGTCGGTCATTTAAGGCTCAGAGGGAGCGAGGCTGTGTTGACAAAAATATATATATGTTATCGAGGCTATTTGTCGTGATATCGGAGTTATCGGGATGACGTCATCATTTCCTGTTATCGGCCCGATAGTTATCATGCACCCCTACTCATAACCATTTGTGGCCAAATGAGCGCCGGTGAGATGCAGAAAACTCAAATACTTTACTGAATCTTTGCGGGGAGTGTGCGGTGTTTCATTTTAAAGCTTTATCGTGACTCTGGAACATTTTTGCATACGGTCGACCGGTGGAGTCGAGGGCTGATTCTCACACTCGAGGTCAGTTCCAGTAACGACAGGAGCGGCAGCCAGCGCCGGAGAATAATGAGGTTATTGCTGCGTTGCTGCACGCTTCACGCTTCATTACGTCCTCTCAAACTGCCAGACACTCCCGGCCGGGACGGCCATCGCTCAGCTTCAAGTTCGTCGTCTCCTCTGAGACGCGCTTCCTTCTGGATTTCACATCTGGACACGAACGGTTCCCATCAAGCCGTGTATTGTGTTCAGATAATAACCGGGTGCTCCCCTGACCAGTGGGCTTCTGGGTATCTGGGTGAAACCAGCCAGCTGGAAAAAAAAAAGAAAAGCAGGCTAGGTTTGAAGTGGAAAAGATGACCGCAGGCGAGCTGGAGCTGCTACACACAGTAGCGGTCCGCTCGCACGTTAGCGCGAAACTCGACACGCGGCCCAAGCGTGTACACAAGCTGAGCACACAAGCCGCTCGTTAGCGGGCGCCATTGACATTTACACAAAGACTGACCTCGTCAGTCAGCACCCCCCCCCCCCCCTTTAGTAAAACACTGCAGAACGGCGAGGCTGCGTTCAGAGGTGCAAATACAGAGAAGGAAGTCACTCGATTGGGTTAGCTGTGATAACGGCCGTCGCCGTTCAGCTTCCAGGACTTGTGAGGCGAAAAACTGTGGTTTTTTTTTCCCAGTTAGACAGAAAGAATAAAGGGTCGCCAATCAGCCGGGGACGGCGGCGTTTCTGCGACTGCTGCAAACCAGATTCATGTAAAACCGAAGCTCTGACAGTCGCCTGTTCGGGTTCAGAGACGTTGTGGAAGCTCTGCTGATGGACCGTCAGAGCTGAACGGCTGCTTTTTTACCTAAATGGCGCCGGCGCCCTGACGTCCGCAGGCGGAACAACGGAACAAGGAGCCGTTTCCGAGGAGTTTTCAAAGGGGAGGTCTCACAAAGCATCGCCGCGTACGGAGAAATGCCAGCGTCGTAAATGCACATCACTAAGAGGCTCGGTTCCTACGCGGTCCGGTGAATGCATCTCACTCTCCTGCCTCCCATCCGTTGCCATGACGACCGCTCCATCATTCGACGACAGCCAGAGTTTAAATGCAAGAAGAAAAAAAAAAAAAAAGAACCGGTGCAACCGTGCAACTACGGTTAATTTCCCCGTTTTGAACCATTTTCGTTCTGTTTCCAGGAGCTCGTTGTCTTTTAGGGGGTTCGGAGGAAAAAAAGCATCTGAGTTGAGGTCGACGATGAAGAGGCTCTGATTTCAGTCCTGACGTCACCCAGCAGAACTTTTTCTATCATCGCGCTACGCTTCGCTTCCTGCCAGTCGCTTCACATCTCATCAACGGTGGAAAGAAATGAGTCCGAGCAGAAGAAGAACCGCGTTAATCCTCCTTTTTTTTTTTTTGCATCATCTATAAAGTTTCAGTCAATTTTTCTTTTGTTCTTTGAGCAACAGCAGAGGAGAATCTGAGATTTTCTGAGAGTTTGTGTGAAATCTGGCTGCGCAGCGTGAGCTCCGTAAGCGATGGAGCGCTGGTGGGCCGCTGCCTGAAACATGAGCCGGGTTTAAAAGGAAAGTTGGCAGCGCACGGACCCGTCAGAGGAAATCAGTCTGGCAGAGGATCATCGTTCCAGGATCTTCTTAAGATCCACTTTTCCCTTTATCTCATCCTCGTTGTATAAGGCCTTGATTTCCTTTAATTCACTTTTTCAGTTCAGTTTTTTTTTTTTTTTTACTTTTCGGAGCGCCAATCCAGAGCGAGATTCATCTCTCGTCCAGTTGTTGTCCCATCTAGTGTTTTATGCAGTAAAGGTAAAAAAGAAGTATTCTCTGTTTGCTCTGAAATCAATTTCCCCTCTTGGGACACAATGAACGTCGGGCGTATGGATTCTGGATGACGGGCCCGGTCCACGAACTGATCTGTTCGTTTCTAATCTGCGTGAACGTTCTGCTGCAGAGGCAGGAAAACGAACTGGTTTTCTGTATTGATTTGCCGTTAAAAAAGGCGACCTGGTCCCCGTCTGAGTCGTGATAACAGGATGAGCTCGAGCTGAAAACGCACAGTAAGTAATCATTTCTCTGAGTCTTTACTGAGAACCGTTTCTCTGCAGCACTGTGGAGTCTTTATGGATGAGTTTAATAATGAACATCTGATCAGTTCTGATGTTCAGATCAAACCGGGAGTCTTCGCTCTCTTCAGTGGTACCGGATCGGCATCAGGCAGGGATGCACGATAACTGTTTTTTAAAACCGATACCGATAACCGATAACACACACATATATGTATACATATATACATGGATGTCGCGCCATCAAGCTGCGACATGAGCACAGCGGCTTAACCATTACAACTAGGGATGCACGTTTTTTTTAAAACCGATACCAATAACCGATAACTTTCAGCTCCTAAAGGCCGATACCGATATCCGATAAAACACACATATACCTAAGATCATTACATCAATACTATGAACAAAATTAAAAATAGTTTGGACTCTTTAAATGAACAGATATTTATTTTTTCCAATGAAAAACTACTGGCAAGCCTCTCAAACATTTTCATAAAGCTATCAAATAAACCTATTTGATATCTCACATTAACTTAAATAAGGTTCATTACTGACTGATATTAAAAAAAAAAGGCTCCTTGAATTGATGGAAATACATGCATCAAAATTACAAACTGAAAAAGATTAACGTTTAAAATGATTTTGGCTTGTGGCATTTAAATTAATACCTTTAATTAAAGTAAATGAGGTTCAGTAGTTTTGTTTTTTATTTTTTAATCTCATGGAAGCTTTAGATGAGAGGAATGAGGGAGAGGGGAGACTGCTGCTGGCTTGCGCACGTTAGCATTAGCTTCCGTTAGCTCACGTTAGGCGATTTCAAAACTCCATGGAAGTGATTGTTATGTTGTAGGCGGCTGATCAGGTTTTACGTATTAAAGCTTGTGCTTCCCTCCTCGTAGAATTCACTCAGAGGATTCGTCACAAATAACCACCAAACTATCTTCTTCTGAAACTTTAACAAAGTTCCACGCCGCCATGTTTGTTGTGATCAGTACGCTGTGCTGCAGGCTGCATTAAAGGTGTAATGTAAATTCCTCCGTTCCCTCGTTTGCTAGTGGTTTTTTCAGCCTTTTCTTTTTTTCTTTTTTATGTGTAACATGTGGGGAAATACTGCAAATATCAATTCAAGTCAGCAACTACTAAAATTATGACCGAGTTAACAAGTTGTTTTCTGGCATGAAGGGGTATTCTTGATTTTCCTTATTGAGTAATCGTTTTTCTGATTATGCCGACGTCACTTGAACATAACATTCACTGCCGGTCATTCAAGACTCAGAAGGAGCGAGGCAACTCAAACCGGACACTGCACCCAACTGTTCAGTCAAGAAGTAAAAGTTCAGCGAGCGCCGTCACTCATCCTGCCGAGTGTCCTTGGGTGGCTGATTGAAGCCGTCCAGGCAAGGACAAAGAAAAGCTGCCCAGAGCTGACGCTCGAACGGCTCAGTGGAGCAGCGCAGCGTCCACAGCTCTTCTGTTGATTAGTTTTATTTCACACTCACCGGCAGGAAGAGAGATTAAGTCTACATCTACGTTCTCTTCATGATTTCTTCTCCAGCTGTCAAAACCCGGCTCGCTCAGTTCAAGAGCACCGACTTAATGGATCCTGAATCATTCATGAAGGAGATTAACAGTTCATGTTTCCGCTTTGGTACCGAGGTCTGAGCCATTATCTGCCTTTCATCTTCCCTCCATTCTGTCGTCCTCCCTTCTTCCTCTTTCTGGACGAGCTCTAACTGAGTCGAGCCATTCGCCCCGGCGCCGGAGCGCACCTCGTTTCAATCGGATTCATCGGCTGCAAAAAAAAAAAAAAACGGCACTTCCCCTCAGCGTGGAGGGATGACAAGGGAGCGGCGACGCCGACGGCTCGGAACGCAGTCCTGAACCAGCAGCGTGAGCAGGAGGCCGAGGCGGACAGGTGCACTTCATCCCACCTTCAGTCCCATCCAGGCCGAGGGTTATAATAGTTTTGGATTTTCCATTAGTTTTAGTTTTTATTTAGTTTTTAGTTTAGTTTTTCCAAATTCAGTTAGTTTTAATTCGTTTTTAGAGCAGTTTTGCTAGTTTTTATTCATTTTTGTCTTGAAATATTTAGTTTTAGTTTTTATTAGGTTCAGTGTTAGTTTTAGTTTTATTTTGTAAATTAGGGTTGTAATTTTGGTTGGAGTGAACCACTGAACTTTTTGAAGGCTATCGAATCACATAGTCGTGTTTACATTCTGGTCTCAATAAACATATTTATCAATGCGTCTTCCCACTTGTGGTGTTCCTGCGTATTTACTGACCAGCAGCTAGCTGGTCTCCATGGAAACAGTCCATTATAGTTGCAGTTTTCTCCCGTTCCTTCCCAATGCTGACTGGCCTGCAGCTGTAGCTTCTTTCCAGGGGGCTAGCTTAGGCTAGCTTATCCAGGTAGTCTTGGTTAGCCTTCTTGTGCGTCCAAATAGGACTGAGCCGCTTTCTCCCAACTTTTGCCGCAGCCATCACTGCTGATCACTTTTTTTTTGCGGTTGTTGTTGTACGGCGGAGCGAATAGATTTCAAACGTTTATGAGGGAAAAAAATTCACAAACATGAAAACGAAGGACGTTCTTGACATTATTATAGTTAATTTTAGTTTGTTTTATAAACACATAATATAGTTTCAGTTAGTTATCTTTTTTTTTTTTTAAACTCTAGTTTTTCTTTTATTTCAGTTAACAAAAATGTTTTTTCAATTCTAGTTTTCATTATTTCGTTCGTTTTCGTTAACGATAATAACCTTGGTCCGGACCGGCGCTCGCACCTTTACCGGGCCTCGCCGTGCAGCTGAGACTCTAAAGCGGCTGTTGACCAGAGACTTGGGGGGACTTGCTGCTCTCTGTGGTCCATGGAGGGATGTGCCAAGTCTACTGTGCCTTCGTGGGATCGCTGTAGATGCCCAGCCGGAAAGTGTAGGCGGAATAAAGGCCATCCCAGCGTTTACCTCCACCTGTGTGTGTAGGTGTGTTTAGGGGGGCAGTTGCCGTGGTGACCGGTGATCTAGTCCTCTGACCATCTCACCTCAGTGCTGCTACCTGCATCTGTTTATGTTTATAGTCATTTCATTCAGTCCTCTCTCTGTCCTCCATCCTCTCTCTGTCCTGTCTCTCTTCTTTTTCTTTCTTTACCCAGCTGGTCTTCATCAGGAAGGTCCCTCCATATGATCCAGGTCCTGATCAAGGTTTCTTCCTCTTAAAGTGGAGTTTTTTCTTGCCACTGTTTGGCTTAAAGGTTTTTTCTCCCTCTGTGGGAGTTTTTTACTTTCCATTTTCCATGAATTTGATTTAATGTTATAACTTTAGTTAATGATATTTGCTCGGGGGTCATGATCTGGGTCTTGAATAAAGCTTTAATATTGCAACAGATGCTATACAAATAAAATTGAATTGAATTGAATTGAATAAAGAAGGCATCTGCACCTCATCGCATCTTTAAACTGCGATCTCTATGTCAATGTGGCTGATGGATACAGTAACTCAGAATAATTAATTCCAACAGTCTTTTCCTTAAACACTTCGCCCTTGACCTTGTTTGTATAGTCGAGGAATTAAAGCTTAGAGAAGACATCTGTGTGCATGATTTTCTGAGCCAAACACACTCAGGTCAGAGGTCGGTCTGAAACAACAAATGAAAAACTAAAATTATCCCAGAAAAAGCCTCTAATACATTTTCATTGCGTTGTTTCACAAAGGTCAGATTACTTTAGTTCGGAATAAAATATTACTTCATTGTTTAGTTTGGAAATTCAAATAAAGGAAGGAAAAGTCACAAAAGTGCCTCCAACATTTATTCACACAAACCAGTTTGTTCAACTCCACAGAAGTAAATCACCATCTCTTTCACGGTGCGGTCGCGTGGAGCTGTGGGAGGAAATGATCCCCTGTCTTTTCAGAAAGGGCGTTCCAGTGTTTCCTTCGCTGAAGGAGATAATAAAGGAAGCACTGAAGCTCCTTTCCTTGACATTTCAGAGGGTTTAACCTGCTCGTGTCACAGCTGTCACTTTGATATTTCTGGGTCATTTCACCCAGTTAGAAACCTTCCTGGAGTCTATTCAGCCAGACTTTTGGATGAATAGATTTCTTCAGGGTGAATCGGGTCTCTTGGTGATGCGCAGCTGTGACGGCGAGAAGGACTTCAAACAGCGAGCTGAATACTGTGACTACGACTGGACGAGCCTGACTGGCCAAAGGTTGTTAACCCCGCTGACCGCCCCCTTATATAAGAGCTATTTCCCCAGGGGGAATCAAGTTGATGGGAAACTTAACTGATGGAGCCAAAAAGAAAGAAAAAATAAGTCTCAAACAGTCTCCAGTTTTAAAGCGGCTGTGGCGAGACCTCAAGTCCCACAGGAGGCGACGTGGCCAGCGAGCGCCGCCGACTCGGCCAGATTCGTAACCGACAACGAGCTCGCCCGAAGGCTTCGAGATCACGCGGCCGTTGCGCAGGATTCTGCTCATTTAAAGACTCATGTCTCACCACGTCAAGTTCTTTCTCCAAGTTTGTTAGTGGTTGACTGTTTTTAAACTCGGTTTGTTGAAGATCTTTTCTGAAAATGGTCCCAGCTACAGAACCAGACAGCCCATAACAGCAGATGACAGCTATGCAGCTCCCATCCTGGTAAATCCAACACCAAGACCCAGAGAAAGATACCGATTACTAAAGACTAGGGCTGTCAGTCGATTAAATTTTTTTAATCATGATTAATTAAAGGAGTTTCATAGTTTTGTCCTATTTAGGGTCACGCTTTATTTATTTATTTATTTTTTTAAGCCTTTAGTTTGAAAACCGGAAGACCAGCAATGCTGTCGTACTTTTTGGGGGCTTAATTCATCAGCTTCTTAATGTATTTTGTCGGGGCTGCTGCTTGACTCCAGTAAAGGACCCGGCAGGATCCACTGACCTACCAGTAAAGAACCCGGCAGGATCCACTGACCTACCAGTAAAGGACCCGGCAGGATCCACTGACCTACCAGTAAAGGACCTGACAGGATCCACTGACCTACCAGTAAAGGACCTGACAGGATCCAGTGACCTACCAGTAAAGAACCCGGCAGGATCCACTGACCTACCAGTAAAGGACCCGGCAGGATCCACTGACCTACCAGTAAAGGACCCGACAGGATCCACTGACCTACCAGTAAAGGACCTGACAGGATCCAGTGACCTACCAGTAAAGGACCGGGAAGGATCCACTGACTTACCAGTAAAGGACCCGGCAGGATCAAAGTAATAAAACACACTGACCAACAGAGATCTTCAGAACTTCCACTAGGACTGAACTGGAGCTGCTGGTGGTATCTCCAGAGGGTTGTTTGAACTTGGTGCTGCCTTGTCATGTCAGGATTGGATGATTAGAGCCCTGTGGCTGTGAAGCGCATCCTGGGAGATCCGATCACACGTGGACAACGTGTGAAGGTTTTAGATCCAGTCGCTCAAGGCTGATGCTGTCCCGTACAACAGAACCGTTAATTTAATCACCCGAACACACCTGACTGTTCAGAAGTTAGCAGATGTCAGTCAACGTAGACGCTGATATTATCTCAGTGATGACACACATGTCTGGTCAATATCGATGACATCATTTTATGGAAGACGGGCACCTAGTCAGAAATTCAGTTTTAGGCGTGTCACACATTTTTACAAACTCAGTCAAACTCAAGCTTCAAAGGAGTCCCTTTGACATGATGGACAGCTGTTAAAAACGGCTTCAGGGTTGATGACGGCGCTTCAGGTGGCAGCTACATACATTCAAACAGATACTCCAACACAAAAAGAGCTTTTATAGCTCGGCTTCGATGGCTCACACTGACAACACAGAACCGTTCGGTGCCAAATCAGTACTGAAGTACCAGGGGAGTGGCCGCAGCGTTGGCGTTCAGATGTTTCATCTGCTCTGTGGCTGTCACAAGTGCTGGCTCAGTATGGCAAGCCGTTTTAACATAAAATAGTTAAACTGGATATGTATTAGAGATATCCATAATTAAATTCTTCCGATCCAAAAATAACATTTCAGATATCCACAAAGTAATTTCTCCAATCCACACTTGTAATTTCAGATATTCACAACATCATTCTTACTAGGACAAATGACATCACTTTCTCCATTCATGTGTTTGGGGTTTGATATTACAGATAGTCGTAATCCATCATCAGATATACATAACTCACAATGCAGATATCTGCAACTGATTTACGACTATCCTTATTTCCATTTAAAGATATCTACACTGTTAATTCAAGATATCTGCTTTTGTATATCAAGATATCTTAAATTGAATTTTACTTAGCCAGAATAACATTGTTGATATCTTGAATTGGAATTACAACTAGTCAAAATTAAGTTGTTGATATCTCTAACTGGAATTATGGATAGTCATAATTCATATGTAGATATCTATCATCGGATTGTAGATATCTCAAAAAGAACTTTTAATAGAGATATCTCGTATTCAGGACATCTTTAAACCTGATTCTTGCTAGTCAGAATGTAATTGCAGATATGTTGTATTAGAGTTTCAACTAGGCGAAATGACATTGCGGATATCTGTGAAAAGTGAGCGGGAAAAGAAAAGTGAAAAAGTGAGGCGGGGCTCGGTACCGAATCAAAGCCATTAAAAACCATCGACTACTACTGTAACTCCGTTTCTCCAGCTAGCCAGCTGAAATACTAGTAGGTCTTTTTACTGTTTCTCACGATGTCCGAGCAACGGGGGGCTGAAGTTGGCTTGTTTGACCGGGTTTTTAATGCCGCAGCCCGAGCACGACAGGAGTTAACGGCCAGAAATGGAGAGGAATTAGTCTTTGGTTAACTGAAACTTTGGTTCACTGAGCCAATAGCCAATAGAAAGATAGCCAATAATAAGCAAAGAACTGGATGCCTCGCATGAGCAACATCTTACTCAACAATTCTGACTAGTCACAATTACGTTTGAGATATCTTTAACTTTCATTCTGACTAGTCAAAACCGAATTAAGAGATATCTGTAATTGTCATTGAGGATTTGTGACGAGTCGAGTGGTGCGTTAAGTGATGTCATTACGGATATCTGTAATTCAGTTTTGACTAGACAAAAATTAATTACAGATATCTCTAAATGTACTTTTGACTAGGCAGAATGCATTTACAGATATCTTTCATTAATATTCCTACTAGTCATAATATAATTACGGCTAGTCAAAATTAAATTATTGATATCTATAATGCTAATTCCGGATAGTAGAACCTAACTATTTTATGTTAAAATGGCTTGCCATAGGCTCAGAGAATAGCTCTGGGAGAACTAAAGTTGGAATACACTTTAACATCGGGCTGACCAATATGATGATACAGACACTCAAAGGAGAGATTTTTAAGGTCTTCAGCATCCCTGTGAGTAATGAAACTGATACAACGGTCCCATTAATATTAGATTAATGGACTGTTTTTGCCGAGTCATAATGAAGAGCCCGCCTCATCTGTCACTTCCACACAAGCGCTGTCCTGTCAGAGAAGAAGCCGACACATGAGGGAGGAAGTAGCGTCTTGTGTCTCTGAAAATCTCACGTGGAAGTTGTCCGATTCCCTCTTTCTGCCCCCTCACTCCCTTCAGTCACATCCCCAGCCTGACTCAGCATCCTCCCAGCATCATCTGAGGATATAAAAAAAAAAAAAAACCCCACTGCTGCTGCTGCTCTGTGCTGCAGAACATCACAAACACACCCACGGCTTCTGGGAGAATCTCTATTAAAAAGCATTGCCCACATTTCGGGGCCAAAAGAGATAACAAAGATGGCTCGATGATGCAGTCCCCATCCCTTAATGTATAGCATTTAATAGTCTTACTTTAATTAAAGATAACTTGGCTGTGTGTCCTTTAAGGGCCTAATCGGGCTCCTATACTCACATTACAATTGCTGAAAGGTTGGAGAAGCTGGTTGTTAACACAAAAGAGCCAGTTTGATTCTCGGACCATTGGGATAAAACATTGGTAGTAACCATGTAGTAATAGCACATGCCTGTAACTCTGTATTCTGCAGTAGTTTTGCTTTAATATTTACACTTGATCAGGTTTATGTACACTTACCAGCTGACAGAAACTCAGATAAACTTAATATTTCCATTGACAGACTCTCTAAAGGGTAATCAACACTGCTTCCTTCCTTCCTTCCTGTGCAGATGAGGGCTTCAGTTCATCAACGCGCCGTCAAAGTCTGCTTCCCGAGACTCTAATCTCGCTGCAGAAAGACGATCCATCCAGCTCAACATCTCTCGTCTTTAATCTAATTTGCTGTTACATTTTCATCATAGGATGCTGCAGTTCTCATCAGGCTCTGAAAACCTCCAGCAAAAGATTGATGCTGTATTTAAGCTCAGCTGGATGCCTCTTATCTGATCATTGGGAGCTGAAAAGCTTCCATTTCAAGAATCAAAGCGAGACAAGGTTAGCAAACAAAGACGTTGTAAACACGGAGTAAATCAGGTCATTTGATCAAGAAATAAACTTCTTTATGTTTGGAAATATACTCATGATTTTGCATTTAAATCCGTAAAAATGGACAACACTGATTCAAATTATGAACTCTTTATGCAGATGGAACTTTTCAAACCACAATACAGTTTCCTAAGTGGCAAAGAATGGAGTTTCTTTCCACAACCTAAATGTTTCTGAACTGAAATTAAAAACTACCGTATTTTCTGGACTATAAACCGCACTGAATATAAGCCGCACCCATTAAAATATAAACGAAATATATATTTTGTTACATATAAGCCGCACCGGACTATAAGCCGCTGGTATCCAGGCTGAGAAATAAGATATTTACATCGAAAGATTTTGTACCATGCAACCAATAAACAAGTGTTTATTCATATACCTGAACTGATTTTTCCTCTTCCTGTGTACTGAAACCACCCCACACAGCAAAGACATCCGGAACAGACCCGCGAAACGGACCCGTATCGGAGTCCACTTGCACTCAGTGCCGGATCCACTTTGGAGCTGGATTGCGGACCTGCTGGCTCCACGCTGCGTCCGGTCTGCATCTGCGATTAAAACCTTAACTCCGCGGCGGGTCCGCTCAGAACCCTGAAATCCACTGGGGAACCAACAAACTGACTGGACAAACTGATAAATCCAGGTGTGTCCGAGTAGCTACAATGGTCAGACACACCTGGACTAATCAGTTTGTCCAATAATAACAGGTATTGATGCTAAATGAATGTAGAGTAGCATAGCCAACATAGGCTACTTAACAAAAACAGAATAGCCTTTAACTACTCGGTTTGGTTTGTTTTTTGGTTTTTGCACTTCCTGCTAGAGCGCCCCCTACTGGCTGAAGAAAAATTCATAGAAAAGCCGCATCTCTGTATAAACCTCATGGTTTAAAGCGTGGGACCTGCTTCCACAGGAATTAAAAGGATGACAAGGACCCAGGTGCTGCCAATCATATTAACTCGACTAGCGCATCGATCAAAGCACATGTCCTGGCAGTTTCCTGGTCTAGTTCCGTCAGGTGTGTGGTCATGTCCCGGCAGTTTCCTGGTCTTGATCCGTCAGGTGTGCGTTCATGTCCCGGCAGTTTCCTGGTTTAGATCTGTCAGGTGTGCGTTCATGTCCTGGCAGTTTCCTGGTCTAGATCCATCAGGTGTGCGGTCATGTCCTGGCAGTTTCCTGGTCTAGATCCGTCAGGTGTGCGGTCATGTCCCGGCAGTTTCCTGGTCTAGATCCGTCAGCTGTGCGTTCATGTCCTGGCAGTTTCCTGGTCTAGATCCGTCAGGTGTGCGGTCATGTCCCGGCAGTTTCCTGGTCTAGATCTGTCAGGTGTGCGGTCATGTCCCGGCAGTTTCCTGGTCTAGATCCGTCAGTGTGCGGTCAATCCTGTCCGCAGTTTTCCGGTCTAGATCCGTCAGGTGTGCGTTCATGTCCTGGCAGTTTCCTGGTCTAGATCCGTCAGGTGTGCGGTCATGTCCCGGCAGTTTCCTGGTCTAGATCTGTCAGGTGTGCGGTCATGTCCCGGCAGTTTCCTGGTCTAGATCCGTCAGGTGTGCGGTCATGTCCCTGGCAGTTTCCTGGTCTAGATCCGTCAGGTGTGCGGTCATGTCCCGGCAGTTTCCTGGTCTAGATCCGTCAGGTGTGCGGTCATGTCCCGGCAGTTTCCTGGTCTAGATCCGTCAGGTGTGCGGTCATGTCCCGGCAGTTTCCTGGTTTAGATCTGTCAGGTGTGCGGTCATGTCCCGGCAGTTTCCTGGTCTAGATCCGTCAGGTGTGCGTTCATGTCCCGGCAGTTTCCTGGTCTAGATCCGTCAGGTGTGCGTCATGTCCCGGCAGTTTCCTGGTCTAGATCCGTCAGGTGTGCGTTCATGTCCCGGCAGTTTCCTGGTTTAGATCCGTCAGGTGTGCGGTCATGTCCCGGCAGTTTCCTGGTCTAGTTCCGTCAGGTGTGCGGTCATGTCCCGGCAGTTTCCTGGTCTAGATCCGTCAGGTGTGCGTTCATGTCCCGGCAGTTTCCTGGTCTAGATCCGTCAGGTGTGCGGTCATGTCCGGCAGTTTCCTGGTCTAGATCCGTCAGGTGTGCGTCATGTCCCCGGCAGTTTCCTGGTCTAGATCCGTCAGGTGTGCGGTCATGTCCCGGCAGTTTCCTGGTCTAATCCGTCAGGTGTTGCGTCAGTCCTGGCAGTTTTCCTGGTCTAGATCCGTCAGGTGTGCGTCATGTCCTGGCAGTTTCCTGGTCTAGATCCGTCAGGTGTGCAGTCATGTCCCGGCAGTTTCCTGGTCTAGATCCGTCAGGTGTGCGTCATGTCCGGCAGTTTCCTGTCTAGTCAGGTTGCGTCATGTCCGGCAGTTTCCTGGTCTAGATCCGTCAGGTGTGCGTTCATGTCCCGGCAGTTTCCTGGTCTAGATCCGTCAGGTGTGCAGTCATGTCCCGGCAGTTTCCTGGTCTAGATCCGTCAGGTGTGCGTTCATGTCCCAGCAGTTTCCTGGTCTAGATCGGTCAGGTGTGCGTTCATGTCCCGGCAGTTTCCTGGTCTAGATCCGTCAGGTGTGCGTTCATGTCCTGGCAGTTTCCTGGTCTAGATCCGTCAGGTGTGCAGTCATGTCCCGGCAGTTTCCTGGTCTAGATCCGTCAGGTGTGCGTTCATGTCCCGGCAGTTACCTGGTCTAGATCCGTCAGGTGTGCGTTCATGTCCTGGCAGTTTCCTGGTCTAGATCCGTCAGGCGTGCGTTAACACAATGCTAAAAGGGAAAGGCATCAGCAATGGTCTTAGCAAAGCAAAGGTCAACAACTGTTGCTGGGCGCTAGTTTGGGAAGTTTCTCAACCTGATCTACGGTGGTCTCAGAAGCTGTGAAATGGTCCCTTTAGGCCTCCGACGAATCAGAAACTAGGTGACTTGGTGTTGGTGGATAAACTGACTGACTCAGAAAATGAGTGGGTGTGGTGGAGGGGTCGTGGTTTGGGCTACTTCTGCTGCTGCAGCCACTTCAGGAAATGAAAATCTTGCTCGAACTGCATCAACCATGAACTCGTCCGTGGACCAGGGTGCTCCGTGGTCACATACCACACCAAGGCCCCGAAACACACACAACAAAAAGGCTAAAATTGCAGTGGTGGGACCTTAAAGAGAGCAGTACATACATGAATGCCTGCAAACCTCAACGGACTGACATGTTAAAGAAGAGTGGAACCAAATCCTCCACAATGACGGACAGATAATGATGCTAAAAGAGATTCTACAACTGCACACTCGGTGCTTCTGCACTTCATACCAAGTGCTGTTTGTCATCCAAAGTTGTAATGGAAAGAAGTGGAGAGGACAGTGGACATTGCATTTAATACATAGAGCAGTGTCTTTCCTGAATTAAAATAAATTCAAACGTCATTCTCCGATTGCTGTCTCTTCATTTCATCACCCTTCCTCCGCCGCTATCAAACGCAGATCCCTGTGAGCCACAACAGCGGCGCTCCTGCAGTCGTATCAGCGGCCAGTCAAGCACCAGCCTCACTCGTCAAGAAAGGAAATGAAGCACACTGGGGGCTGCAGAAACGACCGCCTCTTGCACCAACGCATCGTCTGCAGCTGATTCGTCCTCGGCTGTCAGTCTGCAGCTCTCGATCACGGGGACGGTAAAGGCGCACCGGGTGCAAAGTTCACTTCCAGTCGGGCCGACAGGGAGACGAGAGATAAGATAGACATGAGAGTGACATGTCCCACCACAGGGATTCAGACCGAGACGTCAAACCGCCCTCAAAGCATGACTCAGCAGTCTGCATTTTTAAAATATCTGAGGAGCATTTAAAGAACCTCAGTTGAATGCAGATCTTCAAACAATGAGGAGCGATTCTGTGTCACCTCCATGTGAGTATCTGGACTAGATCTGATCCCGGACAAGTATCTGGACAAGATCTCAGCTGGGTAAAGGTGGGATGCCCTTTCGGAGAAGCTGTCTTTGAGCTGCCTGTTCAAACGTTGCTCAAACGTTGTAAATCCTGCTGTTTTATGATTAAATCTAAATCACTGCAGAGCTTCAGACGACTGAACAGGATTTTAATTGGCTTGATTCGGACTCTATCCAATGAATCTTTGGCATGACTCGGTCAGAATCCTGCAGAGCTACGCTGCAGCAGCTACGTCGCCAACCACATCTTTACCACTATGAAGCCACAGATCTGAATCAAACCAACTGGGCTTGTTGTTTGTTCTTCAGGACGTTTCACCTTCTTTGTCGATTCAAACTCACTGCTGGGGAGTTTCCTGAGCTCCCATCGCACTCCAAACCCCGAGGATTAGGCAAATTAGTCGTGCATCAAAATGTCATGGATCTATCCCCGTCAGGGGCTGAAGTGTCCTCCAGCAGGACTCTGGGCCCCTTACAGGGCTGGAACGGTTACCGGTATTACGGTAAAGCGCTGTAAAATTTTACGCAATAATGATTACCGTTTATGTTTGACTTCATCTCGATTACCGAGATATGTAATATCAGCCTCATTCAAGTCTGCGAGCAACTCGTGACTGTGTCTTGCGTGAATTTGTAGCTTGTAACCGGCATCGTAACATTAGCATGGAGGAAAGTGGTGATAGCACGCAGGACATTGAAAAATTGACATTGAAAAATGACCGGAACGATGTTCTTCTGATGCAGTTAAAATATTAGTTTATTCCATTAACTGATCCGACAACCATAACGCCGGCAGTTAGCGCCACAGCGGTCAAAAACCTTTTGCCCTTCCAGGTCCAACACCTAACCAATAACAGGCAGCTACCTTTATACCTGACCCTCAGGTAACAACACAGCGACACCCACAGCGACTCATACCAACATATTTGGCTCCTTTACAACTGTTTCTTTATTTGCACATTTATTCTTATTTAAGGTTCAGCTTAAAGTCAAAAGTTTATTTCATTTGAACTTCACTATAATTTTTGTTCCTGATAATTGTTTGCATATTTTGACCTACAATGGTTGTTAAAGTGTTTATTTAAATTTGCAGCAGACAAATAAGCTTTGTTCCTGTTATTTATTTTGTTCATTTAAAATAAAACCTCTTTCTGTGCCAGTTGTTTGCCCTTTTAATGTGAAAGTTAAGTTTTGATAAGATTTTGGCTTCTGATGTTTCAATATGACAAGAAAATCACAAGATTTTGTGAAATTATTAAAATGTATGGTTTTTTTTTAGACATTTGTACAGCAATTAAGAATATTGCGATAATTTCGTAAACCGTGATAATTTGGTCACTATAATCAAGATATCAAATTTTCCATATCGTTACATCCCTAACCTCCAACTCCACAGCTTCCTTTCTGCATAAATGTCTGCAGGGCTCCAGCAGATCCCTGTGACCCTGCAGAGGATTTTTTCATCCATCCATCCATCCATCCATCCATCCATCATCTATGGATGCAGGGACCTGAACGTCCTCAGCTCATCCGTCCACTGACTAAATACTTTTATCTGCCTTTATATAGAGATAAAAAAGAACAACTATATATAAAGTGATGCAAAGCTGTCAAAAATGTTCAATTCAGCCTTCTGTCGTCTATAAAACTGCTCATAAAAAGATGGGAGGAGGTGCAGAAGACCTGAGTTTGACCCAGAGTTCTCATCTACTCAGTTAGGTGTCTGTCATAGTTTTTATTTGGTTACGGATAGAAAATACTGTTTTTTTTTGGCGAGGACGCCTGCAACAGCCCCTGCCTCATTGGGGGGGGGGGGGGGGGGTCTCCGACTGGACGCAAAACAGCCTCCAGAGACGCACGCATTTTACTGCCAAGTCGTGTTTCTGGGGCCTTTCATTTCAGCGTTAAGTTAGCAATTTTAATGTCATTTAACGTCCACAAACACGCGAGCAGGATGAAGATGTGGCGCAGATAATAGCACACGTTGGTAACCGTAAACCCAATTTACTGCAAAATAAAAAATAAAAAAAAAGCTGATTCAAACACAAATAACAGCTCCTTTGGGGAAACTGCTATCTACAGCAAATACAAGAAAAAAAAAAGAAAAAAAGAAAACAGCCTGTACACAGACTGGAGAGCTGCCTCGTAACCAGACGTCTGCTTCTGATTTTTCTTAACATCACAAATTCATGCACATTTCCAACCCGAAGCCTCGTCCTGACACCTCGTTCAAAACATGAAAAAAAAGTGCGAGCAGCTCCTGCAGACGGAGGGAAAGAGATGACAGAGCAGCAGCCGAGGAGGACTGGACGCAGCTAGGGCTGTAGCGATACGCTAATCTCACAATACAATACAATACACGATACTCGGCTCACGATACGATATATATTGATATTAGTCTTACGATACATTTACATCATTTTCTGAAAGATCTTAACCAGGACAAAATGATTTTGGTCATTTTCCAATGACTTTGGATTAATTGAACTGAAAGGTAGGTGACCGCAGACAGTGCAGAGAGGAGAGAAAGGAGGCCTCTGATTGGTCAATTCTACATCCGTGTAGAAAAGAGCGCGTCATCGAAGAAATGAGGAAGTACCCACATCTGTATGATTCTCGTTCTCCGCACTACAAAGACAGCACATATTCTAGTAATTCATGGAGGGAGATAGCGATGAATGTGGGTCTGGATACGGCCGAGACGGTGAGGAAGTGGAAAAACACAAGAGATAAGTTTAGTAAGTTTAGCTAGTTCGTGATTGTCTATCTTGCGTGTGGCGTTGAATAACATAGCGGAGATGCGCTTCAAAATTGAACATAAATCAAAAGTAACTGCGGCATACCGGCGACAAGATAACTGCGACACATTGCCGCAAGAGTAAACACAGCCCTTAAAGCCGGCGTTTTCCACCACTGAATACGGTCTCCTGACAAATAAAGTAGGCAATGGACTCCATAATTTTCTGCGATCTAGGTGAAGTAGATGGAAACTGGTGGCAACAACCGCCGTCACTGTCCAGCGTGGTTTGTTTGGGATCACGCCGCAACTTCTTGGTTCGTGATTGTCTAGCTCTCAGTTAGCATTAGCTTGGTGGTGACGTTTCAGGTGGGCTCGCAGGTTGGTGGTATTTCCAGAGTACTTCACGTTTGTGTGACACAGCTTGCAAACCGCCATACTTTTGTCTAAATCTTCGCTTTCCTTTTTCTTTTAAACCCGAACTGCTCCCACACATCTGCTTTTAAGAACGCAGGTGCTGGGTTTATACTTGCCGCCATCCTCCTGACTGGCTCAGATCTAGCTGGAAGAGAAAGAAGCTTCTGGATAACCTGTTAGAAATGCTCTACAGCGACACTAGCGGCTGGAGGACAGGGGGGTTTTGAAGGGAGCTTAGAATATCGATACCCGCGGCTGAAATATCGATACTCTCTGGGGAAATAAAATATCGATATATACCGCTGAATCGATAAAATCGCCTAGCTCTAGACGCAGCGCTCATTAAAGAAGCCGTTAGCGTGATCAGAAGCTGCCGTTAGCTCCTTTCCTGTCTCTGGATCCGCTTGGTTTCAGCGGTGTTTTGGCTTTTTTTTTTTTTTTTTTAGATGCTTGGGGCTTTATTCTGTCAGCTCTGAGTGCTTCGGTCTCAGGAGGAGCTTCGCTGTGGCGCGTTCAGGAGCTGTGGGAAACTCCCTTTAAAGATGCTCCCATAACTGCTCCCTCCGCAGAGGAAAGTGCTCAATAATTTCTGGCCTTGAGAAACATGATGTGGGAAAACAAGAGCCGGTGGATGAGTGTCTCTGACTGAAGTGTTTAGTAGACGCACAATGGGAGAAAAAATCAAAGGCGTCATTCAGCCGCTGAATCCTGTCAGCCTGTTAGTCACTGGAAAATTGGTTTAATTAATCCCTTTTTTTGAAAAATTATTTTTATAGTTTATTCAATGAAAATACTTGGCAGCTCATACCTGATAAATCAACCACAGATTTGAAGTTAACACACGTACGTTCGTTGAATCGTGGCATTACTTCAACCCCAATGGAGCCAGCCAATGGCGTCGTATATGTGGGCTTGAGATTGTTTCAGATCCAAATTAACCCAGTTCTCCTCTCTCACGTGTCTGATCTTGTTTTAGTAGAAACCTATTTTTGCCTGAGACGTTAAGGAAGTGCCGTCCTACCGCAGTCCCGACCGGTTTTTCCACAGCGTCAACAGAGCGGCAGCACTTTAAACTGGACCGTGACGAGACAAAAGGCGGTCTCAGCTGGATACGGCCGGCTAACGCGGCTAACACAACAGAAACAGATGTTCATTCAGACAGAAGTTCTGAACTGCTGACGGGCCAGTGGCTTGGTTAAACTCATCTTGGCCCAGACTGTCACCCTGCAAATGTCCTGCAGATGTTTTAATTGATCAACAGATCTGTTTTCACCGGTTACCTGCTTCATTCCCACCTCAGTGAGGTGGGGGCATCAGTTTCTCCACTTTTACCGTTTTTCTTGTAACAATTTGCATTGTTTAAATATATGAAACTATTTTTCTCAACAAATCTTTTATTCATTTTGTCCAGCATTTGCAAGCTGCCTGTCAGCCATATAATGTGTAATTGATGCTTTCAGTTCAATTAATTCAAACAAAGTCATTGGAACACTCACAAGATGTCACCAAAATCACTTTGTCCCTTTAAAATCTTTCGGAAAATTATGTGAATGTATTGTAAGAGGAATATCGATTTATATTGTATCACGAGCCGGATATCGTGTATCATATTGTCAACCAAATATCGTGTATCATATCATCAGCCGAATATCTTGTATCATATCATCAGCCGAATATCGTGTATCATATCATCAGCCGAATATCGTGTATCATATCGTCAGCCGAATATCGTGTATCATATCATCAGCCAAATATCGTGTATCATATCATCAGCCGAATATCGTGTATCATATCGTCAGCCGAATATCGTGTATCATATCATCAGCCGAATATCGTGTATCATATCGTCAGCCGAATATCGTGTATCATATCGTCAGCCGAATATCGTGTATCATATCAACAGCCGAATATCGTGTATATCGTATCGTCAGCCGAATATCGTGTATTGTATCGTGAGATTAGTGTATCGCTACAGCCCTAGTTCGGACCGTTATTATTCACTGCATCACTCCGCTGCATTCATATTCTGCCGCTTTTGTGTGTCTCATTACAGCCTCGAAGGGAAAGGAAAAGTAGTTCCCATCCAAATTAAACATTCAAAAGAAAAGAGCAAAAATGCAGCAAAACTCGGTTATTGAACTCAGATGTTAAAGCGTCACCTGACGTAACGCTACATGAGGGTCGATCGTTAATATCGAGCCGTCGGGACTGAAATACTGATATTTTGGTATCGATCCCCTCATCCCAATAAACAAGCAGCTGGTAGGCAGCTCACTGAGTTAATGTCGGTGTGATGCAACAGTTGCTCGGCTGCCGTCATATAAAATACATGAGACTGCATGTGATGTAACAGCAGATAAAACAGTATTGGAGCCTCGGACCTCCACGGCGGTGAAAACACAGTCTGTCTGCTGCCGGGAATCTCAGTCAGAAGAGCTGATCATACATGTGAATGAAAGCTGCAAAGCCCCTCCCCCGCTCCGTTACGACCTCAGGTTAGTGGGCCTTCAGCCCTCCAGGACAGGAGCCAAACCACCCCCTCCCCTATGGAGCCCCGTTTGGGTCATAATTCAATGAATAAATGAGTCTATTACTATGAAATATGGGCGTTTATTATTATGAAATATTTCCCATTATTATGATAATGGTTTCGTTTTTCATAAAAATGAGCTTTTACATAATAATGGCTTTGTTTTTCATATGAATGATTTGAGTGTCAATCACAGCAGAGAGGGCGGAGCCATTTATGTGATTGGCTGCTCTTTCATTCAGGCATAAGCAACAGAACAGTGAATATCGATAGTGGGCGAGAGGTGCAATGTATATACTCCAGGCCAGTAGGTGGCAGAATGCACCTCAGTTTACGGTTAAAAGTTGACATCGACTAAGAAACGTCAAGGTTTCCCGTAGTTCAGTCCAAGCTGCCATAGCTACAATCGGACTAGGAGCGCACCTTGATGACGCCACGGCCTGCTGCTAACGGGACCTCACGGCCAAAACTAGTTGATGTCAGAGCGTAGAATGGAGAAGGATCAGCCAATGAGCATGCAGGTCAACCACTGGTCCCGCCCAGTGGCTAAATGTCATTATTATGTAAAAGCTCATTCTTATGAAAAAAGAAGCAATTATGTAAAAACTCATTCTTAGTTTAAAAAGCCATTCTGAAATAAACTATTATGCATTAAACTACGATTAAGTAATAATAAAATATATTTCATTATAATTACATTTTTTTCATAATAATGGGAAATATTTCATAATAATACACATATATTTCATAATAAAGGGAAATATTCAATAATAGTAAATATGTATTTCATAATAAGGGCAAACATTTCATTATAATGGATACGTATTTCATAATAATAAACACCTGTATTTCATAATAATAGACTCATTTATTCATTGAATTATGACCCAAACAGGGCTCCATACAAATACACTCCTTCCAAAACAGTTATAAAGAATTCAGTCTGCAACAAATAAGTACAACGAGTCATTAAAAGAGTAAAGAAAAGTCACGTGAAATAAGATGAAAAAATGTAAAAGAAAAAATATATTTCATAATAATTACATTTTTTTCATAATAATGGGAAACATTTCATAATAATGGATACATATTTCATAATAATAAACGCCTGTATTTCATAATAATAGACTAATTTATTCATTGAATTTTGACCCAAACGGGGCTCCATACTCCCCATCCAGACCAGCTGTGTGGAGGAACCAAAGCTCTTAGAGAGGCTTTGAAATAAAAAAACTGCACCGTCATGCTCGCGCTCAAACCGCCTCTGAATGTGTCTCTTCAGATCAGGTGTAAACACTCGTGAAGAACCTCTTATTTTCTGCCATCAAATATTTTGTGGCTGAGAGCTGAGCAGCTTGAAGCTTCGACGGGCTGAAATTACAGGAAATTCAAAAACGTGCCTGCAATCTGTCCTGTTTTTTTTTTTTTTCCCAAACTTGTAAACGTGATTGAAGGGAACGGCCCGGAACCATCGTTCAGCTTCTCTCGTCTCTGCCGCGTCGCGTCTCATGACAGATAAACTGAAGACAAAGCGAAACAAGAACCTGACGGGGACTGCATCAAACTCAGCTCAGGGGACAAGATAAAAGACTTTCCCTGCTCAGCCCGAGCACCTCCCCAGACTGACACCCCCCACAGCGATCCTGTCATTCATCCATAAAGCCCTGCAGGGGTCCTCGCCATAAGCCCCCGACCCCCGACTCAGAACCTCTCAGGCCCACTTATGTATTCGTGAGGGCAGCAGCTTAAAGCAGGGAGGTCCAGACCTCCGTCTCCTCCAGCTCTTCTGCGGAGGAGACGGAGGACACCAGAGACACAATCTCTCCAGCGTGTCCAGGGTCTTCTCTCCTTTAAACCCTGTTGTACTGCACGTTAATGCACATGGCTTCACCCCAAGGTTATTATCGTTAACGAAAACGAACGAAATAACGAAAACTAGAATTGAAAAAAAAATTTTGTTAACTGAAATAAAATAAAAACGTTTTTTTTAGTTTTTTAAAAAAAAAAAAAAAAAGATAACTAACTGAAACTGTATTATGTGTTTATAAAAAAAATTAACTAAAATTAACTATAATAATGTCAAGAATGTCCTTCGTTTTCATGTTTGTAATTGTTTTTTCCTCATAAACATTTGAAATCTATTAATCTATTAACTCTATTAACTCCGCCGTACAACAACAACCGCAAAAAAAAAAAAACAAAAGTGACCAGCAGTGATGGCTGCGACAAAAGTTGGGAAAAAGCGGCACAGTCCTATTTGGGATTTCTTTGACTACGACTGTGTTAACGATAAAAATAAGTGCCTTGTTGTAGAAGCAGGTGATACAATGTGTGGAATACTTCTGAAGGAGAAAAAAACCCACGAATCTGAAAGTCCATTTGAAAAGCTCGCACAAGAAGGCTAACCAAGACTACCTGGATAAGCTAGCATAAGCTAGCCCCCTGGAAAGAAGGCTAACCAAGTTAGCTGGATAAGCTAGCCTAAGCTAGCCCCCTGGAAAGAAGGCTAACCAAGTTAGCTGGATAAGCTAGCCTAAGCTAGCCCCCTGGAAAGAAGGCTAACCAAGACTAGCTGGATAAGCTAGCCTAAGCTAACCCCCTGGAAAGAAGCTACAGCTGCAGGTCAGTCAGCGTTGGGAAGGAACGGGAGAAAACAGCAACTATAATGGACTGTTTCCACGGAGACCAGATAGCTGCTGGTCAGTAAATACGCAGGAACACCACAAGAGGGAAGATGCATTGATAAATATGTTTACTGAGACCAGAATGTAAACATGACTATGTGATTCGATAGCCTTCAAAAAGTTCAGTGCTTGACTCAAACCAAAATTACAACCCTAATTTACAAAACAAAACTAAAACTAACACTGAAACTAATAAAAACTAAACTAAAACTAAGTATTTCAAAACAAAAATGAATAAAAACTAGCAAAACTGCTCTAAAAACGAATTAAAACTAACTGAATTTGGAAAAACTAAACTAAATAAAAACTAAAACTAATGGAAAATCAGAAACTATTATAACCCTGCTTCACCCACAGCTGAACGTTGGCTCCATCTCAGATTGCTGGGTCCTTCGGGCACATTCGCCCGAGTCGGCAAATATGCCTGCAGCAAAAAGGTCCACTGCTGAATGTGAAGCTCCATATCAGAGGACGACTTCAGCTTTGTGCAAAAACGTCTGGTTTTCAGACTGTTACCGTAACTTCGCAGTTTTTCCTCAAAATGTTGTTTAGCGGCGTGGCGTTGAAGCACAGCTGGATTAACAGCTGGCAGTGCACTTGTTGAATCCACAACAGTTGATAAGCTTCAGCATCACAAGTTAAAAAAGTAATTTCAAGATTTCACTGCTCACCTGGCCTTTCAGCGCTTCTTTACAGTCGCTTTGATTTAATTTAAACTAGGGGTGCACGATAATTATCGACCCGATAACTATCGGGCCGATAACAGGAAATTATGACATCATTCCGATAACTCCGATATCATGACGAATAGCCCCGATAACATATATTTTTGTCAACACGACAGTGCCTCGCTCCCTCTGAGCCTTGAATGACCAGCAGTGAATGTTATGTTCAAGTGACGTCGGCATAATCAGAAAAACGATTACTCAATAAGGAAAATCAAGAATACCCCCTCATGCCAGAAAACAACTCATTAACTCAGTCATAATTTTAGTAGTTGCTGACTTGAATTGATATTCGTAGTATTTTCCCACATGTTACACATAAAAATAGAAAAAATAGAAAAGGCCGAAAGAACGACAAGCAAACGGAGGAATTTACATTACAGCTTGAATTCAGCATTGTGGCATAGTCCGCTGATAAAAAAAAAAAAAAAATGGCGGCGATTGTATGGAAACTTCTTTAAAGTTTCAGAAGAAGATAGTTCGCTGGTTATTTGTGACAAATGCTCCAAGCGAAGAAGGGAAAATACTACGAGCTTTAATAAGTCGAACCTGACCAGCCACCTGAAACATAACCTATCGCTTCCATGGAGTTTTGAAATCAAGCTAACGTAAGCTAACGTGAGCTAACGTGAGTAAGCCATCAGCAAGTCTCCCCTCTCCTCTCCTCTTATCGCCATCATCTCTCTAAAGCTTCTAAAGCTTCCATGAAATAAAAAAAAAAAAACCCAAAAACTACTAAACCTTATTTACTTTAATTAAAGGCATGCATTTAAATGGAACCACAAGCCAACTTCCTTTAAACATATTTAAACATGCATTTTTTCAGTTAGTAATTCTGATGCATGTATTTTCATCAGTTCAAGGAGCCTTTATTTTTTTTTATATCAGTCAGTAATGAACCTTATTTAAGTTGATGTGAGATATCAAATAGGTTTGTTTTTATTCTTAAGAAAATGTTTGAGAGGCTTGTCAATAGTTTTTTCTTTAAAAATAAATATCTGTTCATTTAAAGAGTCAAAACTGTTTTTGGTTTTGTTCATAGTATTGATGTAATGATCTTAGGTATATGTGTGTGTTATCGGTATCAGTATCGGTATCGGCCTTTAGGAGATGAAAGTTGTCGGTTATCGGTATCGGTTTTAAAAAAACAGTTATCGTGCATCCCTAATTTAAACCAATTCAGGATATTACGTTTGCCAGTCCGAAGCCTGATTTTAGACTGATTTTAGATAGTCGTGCAATGTCACTCTGCAATTACACCACCGGACTGCTAGAGGGCAGCGCAGGCTCTGAGCTTCCTTTTGTTTACTGCCTTTATATAGTTCAGACATGGTGACAGAGGGGAAAAAATACATCTTAGGTTAGTTGGTGATAAATGCGGAGCATCAGTCACTGCTTTTAGTCACATCATAGACGCACCCTTTTCAGTTTATCTGGGAAGAGTTTAACATTTCAAACACCACCCGCTCTTATACATAAAAGTAAAAACTACAAACGCACTTGGTCAGACGCAGGAATATTTCCATCACAGCGTCATCAAAGTCAGAAGAGAAAAAACAGGCTGTATGTAGCGAGAAATGCTGTTGCTGTTTCAGTGTTTTTAATACTTTAATAACCAATTTTAAGCCAATAAAGGCGTCTTTTGATATCACATCTCCTTAAAACTAATCTAACCGTGCAGATTAAATCCAGGTTAAAGTCTCAACCAGACCTGCAACAAGGGAAGAAATAAAGTGGCAGACCCTTCAAGAGCAAATATCTTAAACTAAGAAGAAAAGGCAGCTTAAAAAAAAGAAAAAAGGCAGTTGCAGTTTTGAATATGAGGAAACCTGAACCCTGCGCTGGACGGCGTTACTGCTACTTTAACGGTTTCGACCCGCTGAACCCGCTGTGCAAACAAAACCCTCCGACAACGCAGACGATCATTTGCAAAGCTGCGTGACGCGTCGCTGCAGAGCTCAGAGTTCAGGATTCTCGTGTGCTTTCGAACTTCATCACCACAGTCAGGAAATAAGGCGTCGCATCACTTATCTACTGCTTTGATCTGCAGCTCGTTTGGTTCCTTCACCGTGTTTATCCCTCTTCAGCGGCCATATTTATTCTGTTTTTTTGGTTTTTCTGGCGTCTACCAGAACTCTTTGTCAGGGTGTGGTCCATCTGTTCAGAGTCACACCTCCTGTGTTGATAAACACTAACTGATATAAAAGCAGCTCTACACTGTAAAAAAAAAAATCGTTAAAAAACAATGTAATTTTCCGGTAGCTGGGGCGCCAGAAAAATACCGTGAAATAACAGAAAATTACTTTCTCATAAAAATACATTTTTTTTTCCATAATTAGAATACAGTTTGTAGTTTTAATTTTGACAAGATTTTGCCTTATTTTCAGGTTGTTTTTAACAATTAATTAGAAACATTTTCACATTTTAAAACAATTAAATTACCTAGAAATATGGTAAGTTAATGCTGTATTACGAATAATAATGCTTAAATTTACAGAAATGTGCTGTAATCGGTTTCAATGACATTATTTTAGGTAAACAAGTTGTATAATAATTTATGTTTGACGTAATATAACAGTATATGACACAAAAAATAATGTGATTCATCTTTCAAAGCATGTCAAACAACTGTTGAAAAACTATATATTTGGTTTTAAAATTTTAAGGACTGTAGCCTTTGTATTGTAGTGGATCCTGGTCTGCAACAACTGACAGAGACATGGCGCTAGCAAAAGGAGTATTTTGTCAACTTCCTGTTTTTGCACAGCACAAGTTTTGTTTCAAACACTCTATTAAACAAACTCACGGGTACTCATTCGAACACAGACAGACTTAACTCAGGGTGACACAAATGAACATGTTAAATGTAAGAGGTATGAATCAACAGGGGGTCAAACCAGCAACAGACTTTACATGGCAGCATTAAATCAAATAGCTCACAAATAAACACAGATAAGCACCTAAACAACCAGGGCTGCAAAGGATGCTGGGAAACAACCCAAAAGGACCTGCCAGATCACTAGCAGCATATCTATCAGAGAAATGCTTTATTGAAAGCATTTGATTGCAGCTCCCTTGGTAGAGCTGATGCTCCATAAGCAGAGGCAGCAGCCCTAAGTTCAAGTCCAACTCTTTATTATTCACCCTCTCAAGCTTTCCCCTTTCCCTATGTCTCTTTAGATGTCCTTTCAAAATAAATATCATTAATAATAATTTATTAATATATTGTTAATAAATGTTACCATCTACAAATGAGAATAATTGTAGTTATTTTTCAATGAAAATATTAGTCAATTAACATAGAAATTTCAGTAAATTTACAAATTTTTTACTATTAATTCCTCAGTAATTTTAAATTATTATTTTTTCCTTTTTTTAGAGTTTTAAAGTTGAATTTTACAGTTTATGCACTTAAATAACAAATATTTGTGAAATTACGATACATTTGTGAACATATTTTAACAATAAATATACGTATTTCTAATGTTTTTTTGTAAAAGAACAGAAATATTGTGTGTTTTCACAGTTACAGTGATTAATGTTATTTTACATTTGACATGTAAAATCAGTCTATTTTTTTTAAATTAAGTGGTATTTTAAAAATACAGAAAAAAATCTTTTTCACATTTTTTCCTCGTTTGCGCACTTCTTCCCATCTATTCTTGGGTGTTTTCTGTTGAATCTCTCCATCTTTGTCTTTGAAGCATATTTTATCTATCGGAGGCCTCTCTGTCCGGTCAAGACCATCCCTTGAACTTCTGAAATGCAGGTCTTAAAATCGATCGCTCATGCCTGGGAGAAAAATAAATTATTACCTTTGAAGTACCTTTCCAACTCTTGCGCCAGACATTAAATTCTTTTGACCTTCCTCTTTTCCTGGATATGCAGTCACGTCTGACCGAGGAACATCCCAGTGAAAGTCACACCACAAAGACAAAGTGCAGTCGCTCAAATACAAAACCACACTGGTTTCAAACGCTGAAGGGCCTGCATCAATGCTGATCTGAGCGAGTCGGGCGGCCTTGTGTCAAAACTAAAGAGTGAAACTGAGGAGCTTTCTGTTTCCTTTGTGAGACACGGTGACGAGTTGAAGGTTTCACCTCCCGCTGCTGCACGCAAAGCCTTTCATACGTGACGCGAATAGGAGCGCGGGCAGAAGGCGCCGCAGGATTGGCTATAAAAGGCAGAGAATCGGAATCCAACTCCTACGTGAAGCTGGAGGGTGGAGGTCTGACTTCATCCTGCCGCCGTTCCTCCAGTTACGCAACGGGGCTCGAAACTGCAACGGATTCTGGATTGATCTGCGAGACCTCCAAACGCGTTTGAGTGCAAATGACTGTTGTGAATATCCACCACAGGTGCACAGTGTGTTCCTGACGTGAGCTGACGGTCGTCATCCTGACCAACCAAGCCAGCTCGACTTTCTTTTCCTCCAGTGATGGTTTCAGATAGTTTCAGATTGAGAAGGCCAACAGATATGTTCTCTTGGACAGCTAGCCTGAAAGAAACACGCCGAGGGTGCCAGAAACACAGACACCATGTCGGTGCATCTGTTGGTCAGGATGCTGGTAGTCGTGACGACGAGAGCTAAAGAGAAAAAAAAAATCACTGGTTTTACAGCAGATGCGATCGATCCACCAGCAAACTCTGACATCATCGATGGAGATGCCAGAGTGTCCGTCAAAGATGACGGGCTGCTGATTAGACCTGAGCCCTGGATCAACTTCATTGATCAAATCTGAATTGTAAAGTTTATGGCAATTAAAAAAAAAACTGAAATCGATTTTCGCTTTATTATTATGCATAAATATGTTATGACATCACAAGCTCCCGTAGTCTCATATCACCTCCACCAACGAGAGCTCCGTTCAGAGACCCTGAGATGCGCCGTTAAAAGTGAATATCGTATTTTCCGGACCATGAGTCTGGCTTTTTTTTACTAGTTAGTCTGGTCCTGTGACTAATATTTCAACTTGTATATCAATAATCTCCTCCATGTCTCCATGACAACAACAGGACATTGTCTACACTTACGTTAACTCCACGCTGATAATGAAAAAATGACAAGAGTGAACCATAAAGACTGAGAGAACACAGATATGAGACCAGGAAGAAAAATCTCTACTGCAGAATTTAAAGTGAAGATGATAAAATCAGCAGCTGAAAACAGTAATGGAGCAGAGAGTTTGGAGAGATGAGAAACTAGTCAGAGACTGAAGAAAAGCAGAGGAACCTCTGACAGCTATGAACCAATCAGAGAAGGAGAACCATGGACTGAAAGATGGACAGAGATGGAGGAACGAGTCCACAGATGGAGGGACGAGTCCACAGATGGAGGAACGAGTCCACAGATGGAGGAACGAGTTCACAGACGGAGGAACGAGTCCACAGATGATGGAGGAACGAGTTCACAGCTGGAGGAACGAATCCACAGACGGAGGAACGAGTCCGCAGACGGAGGAACGAGTCCGCAGACGGAGGAACGAGTCCGCAGACGGAGGAAAGAGTCCACAGATGGAGGAATGAGTCCACAGACGGAGGAACGAGTCCACAGACGGCGGAACGAGTCCACAGACGGAGGGACGAGTCCACAGACGGAGGAACGAGTCCGCAGATGGAGGGACGAGTCCACAGATGGAGGAACGAGTCCACAGATGGAGGAACGAGTTCACAGATGGAGGAAGGAGTCCACAGATGATGGAGGAACGAGTCCACAGATGGAGGAACGAGTTCACAGATGGAGGAAGGAGTCCACAGATGATGGAGGAACGAGTTCACAGACGGAGGAACGAGTCCACAGATGATGGAGGAACGAGTTCACAGCTGGAGGAACGAATCCACAGACGGAGGAACGAGTCCGCAGACGGAGGAACGAGTCCGCAGACGGAGGAACGAGTCCGCAGACGGAGGAAAGAGTCCGCAGATGGAGGAATGAGTCCACAGACGGAGGAACGAGTCCACAGACGGCGGAACGAGTCCACAGACGGAGGGACGAGTCCACAGACGGAGGAACGAGTCCACAGACGGAGGAACGAGTCCGCAGATGGAGGAACGAGTCCACAGACGGAGGAACGAGTCCACAGACGGAGGAACAGGTCCACAGATGGAGGAACGGTCCACAGCTGATGGAGGAACGAGTCTACAGATGATGGAGGAACGAATCCACAGATGGAGGAACAGGTCCACAGACGGAGGAACGAGTCCACAGATGAAGGAACGAGTCCACAGACGGAGGAACGAGTCCACAGATGGAGGAACGAGTCCACTGATGGAGGAACGAGTCCACAGCTGGAGGAACAAGTCCACAGACGGAGGGACGAGTCCACAGATGGGGGAACGAGTCCACTGATGGAGGAACGAGTCCACAGATGGAGGAACGAATCCACAGATGGAGGAACGAATCCACAGATGATGGAGGAACGAATCCACAGATGATGGAGGAACGAGTCCACAGATGATGGAGGAACAGGTCCACAGATGGAGGAACGAGTCCACATATGGAGGAACGAGTCCACAGACGGAGGGACGAGTCCACAGATGGAGGAACGAGGAACGAGTCCACTGATGGAGGGAACGAGTCCACAGATGGAGGAACGAGTCCACAGACGGAGGAACGAGAGGAAGGAGGAACGAGTCCACAGACGGAGGAACGAGTCCACAGACGGAGGAACAGGTCCACAGATGGAGGAACGGTCCACAGATGGAGGAACGGTCCACAGATGGAGGAACGAGTCCACAGATGATGGAGGAACGAGTCCACAGATGATGGAGGAACGAATCCACAGATGGAGGAACGAGTCCACAGACGGAGGAACGAGTCCACAGACGGAGGAACAGGTCCACAGATGGAGGAACGGTCCACAGATGGAGGAACGGTCCACAGATGGAGGAACGAGTCCACAGATGATGGAGGAACGAGTCCACAGATGATGGAGGAACGAATCCACAGATGGAGGAACGAGTCCACAGATGGAGGAACGAGTCCACAGACGAAGGAACGAGTCCACAGACGAAGGAACGAGTCCACAGACGAAGGAACGAGTCCACAGACGGAGGAACGAGTCCACAGATGGAGGAATGGGTCCACAGATGGAGGAACGAATCCACAGATGGAGGAACGAGTCCACAGATGGAGGAACAGGTCCACAGATGAAGGAACGAGTCCACAGATGGAGGAACGAGTCCACAGATGGAGTAACGAGTCCACAGATGATGGAGGAACAAGTCCAAAGATGGAGGAACGAGTCCACAGATGGAGGAACAAGTCCACAGACGGAGGGACGAGTCCACAGACGGAGGAACGAGTCCACTGATGGAGGAACGAGTCCACAGCTGGAGGAACAAGTCCACAGATAGAGGAACGAGTCCACAGATGGAGGAATGAATCCACAGATGGAGGAACGAATCCACAGATGATGGAGGAACGAGTCCACAGATGATGGAGGAACGAGTCCACAGATGATTGAGGAACGAGTCCACAGATGGAGGAACGAGTCCACAGATGGAGGAACAAGTCCACAGATGGAGTAACGAGTCCACAGATGGAGGAACGAGTCCACTGATGGAGGAACGAGTCCACAGCTGGAGGAACAAGTCCACAGACAGAGGAACGAGTCCACAGACGGAGGAACGAGTCCGCAGACGGAGGAACGAGTCCGCAGACGGAGGAACGAGTCCGCAGACGGAGGAACGAGTCCGCAGACGGAGGAACGAGTCCACAGACGGAGGAACAGGTCCACAGATGGAGGAACGGTCCACAGATGGAGGAACGGTCCACAGATGGAGGAACGAGTCCACAGATGATGGAGGAACGAGTCCACAGATGATGGAGGAACGAATTCACAGATGGAGGAACGAGTCCACAGATGGAGGAACGAGTCCACAGATGAAGGAACGAGTCCACAGACGAAGGAACGAGTCAACAGACGGAGGAACGAGTCCACAGACGGAGGAACGAGTCCACAGACGGAGGAACGGGTCCACAGATGGAGGAACGAATCCACAGATGGAGGAAAGAACAGATGGAGGAACAGGTCCACAGATGAAGGAACGAGTCCACAGATGGAGGAACGAGTCCACAGATGGAGTAACGAGTCCACAGATGATGGAGGAACAAGTCCAAAGATGGAGGAACGAGTCCACAGATGGAGGAACAAGTCCACAGACGGAGGGACGAGTCCACAGACGGAGGAACGAGTCCACTGATGGAGGAACGAGTCCACAGCTGGAGGAACAAGTCCACAGGTAGAGGAACGAGTCCACAGATGGAGGAATGAATCCACAGATGGAGGAACGAATCCACAGATGATGGAGGAACGAGTCCACAGATGATGGAGGAACGAGTCCACAGATGATTGAGGAACGAGTCCACAGATGGAGGAACGAGTCCACAGATGGAGGAACAAGTCCACAGATGGAGGAACGAGTCCACAGATGGAGGAACGAGTCCACTGATGGAGGAACGAGTCCACAGCTGGAGGAACAAGTCCACAGACAGAGGGACAAGTCCACAGATGGAGGAACGAGTCCACTGATGGAGGAACGAGTCCACAGATGGAGGAACGAATCCACAGATGGAGGAACGAATCCACAGATGATGGAGGAACGAGTCCACAGATGATGGAGGAACGAGTCCACAGATGGAGGAACGAATCCACAGATGATGGAGGAACGAGTCCACAGATGATGGAGGAACAAATCCACAGATGGAGGAACGAATCCACAGATGGAGGAACGAGTCCACAGAAGGAGGAACGAGTCCACGTACGGGTC
Source organism: Hirundichthys speculiger (assembly GCA_018398805.1). NCBI lineage: Eukaryota > Metazoa > Chordata > Actinopteri > Beloniformes > Exocoetidae > Hirundichthys > Hirundichthys speculiger. Next base: position 998,893 of record JAGFBZ010000110.1, read on the forward strand.
CTTGAACAGCTGCTGCTGGAAGCGGCTCATTAACGATGCAATTATCACCCAGGAATCACTAGCAACATGATTTAGCCGCAGAATCCCATTATCATTAGAAGACCTGGTATTTAAAGCTTCTGCCTTTATAGCTGTATATTTAGGTCCAGGCTTTGGCCGGGTAAGTTTCAGCATTTCCACTGAGAGGCAGCAGCTCTTTGTGCAGCTTATTTGGTCCCTGAACAACAACCGTTAAAGCTTTCTCTGCATTGCTGGAGGTGCGTCAGAACCACTTCTCTTGGGCATCGCTGTCCTCGAGGGTTGGCCTCCGCTAACATTTCTGTCCATAATCTTGCTGGACAGTATTTCTGGACACAGAAATAAGTAAGTAGCACTAAACATCTTGATGAGCGAAATTGTCGCAAGTCCCTGCTAAAATTCCATCATTACCATTTTCTGTGCCAATTGTTGTGCCAGATGCAGAAGGTAAACTCTGAAACACTTTTAATGTTAACTTCAAGTTTAATAGGTTCTGAAAAACCAAACAAACATCAAGTCATAAAAATGGAATAAAGAGGCATTTCCATATTTCATTCATGGTGTTTCTCCTCGGCTTTCACGGTCTCTGCAAACAGGAAAAAAAAAACACAATAATGCTCTTAACAAAGGCGCATGATTGAATAAATGAAAATTAAATTTCCATCAGCAGACATCTTCATGATGCGCCATAAATCAAGCGCATAACTGTGCTGTAAAACCGGCGATAAAGCAGCTTCCCAACAGCAGCGCTTGTCTCGCATTTGTTAATGTTTAATCCTCATATTGGCAAAAAATAAACCTGCAAAACAGCCGTCCAGGAGCGGAAACACAAACACAGGAAGCAGATAATGACCTGAAATCAATCAGAGCTTCAGAGCGATTATCCACACGCAGCCTACACGAGTCTGTGGTTGTCTGCGCGACTTGGATTTGGTTCAGGAAATGTTGGAAGACGAGGACGATGCTCGGAGAGGATAAATACGCACAGAGTCGGAAATCTGCCGCCTCGCGCCGAGAGGAAGATTAGACTGAAGATTAGACCGGGGACAAGCGAAGAAACAAAGTGTCCATGAATATGTTCAGTCATCTTAGGAGGTAGTAGATGGTGGCGCAGAGGTGTCCGGTCAGCGGTGACCTCACCACGCAGACAGAGTTGGATCTGGGGCGTCTGGAGTCACCAGAGAAGATAACAGCGACTATAAATAGTAGAAATGTTACCCATATACCAAATGTTACCAAATACCATTTTTTCCCCTCCTGATACCGATTCAGGAGTTGTGGGCATCGCCCGATACCGACTACCAATCCGGTATCGGCCGAGGTTCCTGGTTCGAACCTCAGCAGGGGGCGTCCTGGTTTGAACCTCGGGGCCTTTCTGTGTGGAGTTTGCATGTTCTCCCCGTGCTTGCGTGGGTTTCCTCCGGGTACTCCGGCTTCCTCCCACAGTCCAAAAACATGCATGTTAGGTTAATTAGTAATTCTAAATTACCCATAGGAGTGAATGTGGTGTGAGTGGTTGTTTGTCTGTGTGTGACCCTGCGATGGACTGGCGACCTGTCCAGGGTGAACCCCTGCCTTTCGCCCGTAGACGGCTGAGATAGGCTCCAGCAGATCCCCGTGACCCTTCAAGGATGAAACGGGTATAGAAAATGGATGGATGGATATATATATATATATATATATATATATATATATATATATATATATATATATATATATATATATATACATACATATATAACATGAATAAAAACAGCAAATCCAAGCCATTTATGTCTATATTTATTTCCAAATAAAACAGTATTGTGAATAGGGCTGTAGCGATACACTAATCTCACGATACGATGCACGATTCTCGGCTCACGATACGATATATATATCGATATTCATCTTACAATACATTTACATAATTTTCTCAAAATGAATAAAAGATTTGTTGAGAAAAATAGTTTCATTTATTTAAACAGTGCAAATTGTTGCTTGCAAGCTTTTAAAGGTAAAGGCACAATGGAGAGTTAAAGTGCAGCAAGTGGCCTTCTTTGGCAGCTTTTTTGGCTTGATACTGAACATATGAGGTAGCTACTAGCCATTCTAGCCATCAGGGTAACCCTTTAGGCGCCGGAGTTTTTTCAAGAAAATATACAAATTGATATCAAGATTTCAAAAGGCTATAACTTGAAACCAATTTCAGATAAAGGTATACTGTCAATGAGAAAATTGTTCAGAATGACTCAAAGTCTGTGATGGGAGTGAAATTATTAATATATTTTGCATATTATGATCTCACAAGGTGGCGCCCATATTGGAAAATGTTCAATTTTGATATCAAGGTTTACAACTTTAAAATGGTTTGAAAGAAAGACATATTGTAAATGAGAAATATCTTCAGTATGAACCAAAATTTGGAATGGAAGTATATTTGTCAGCTAATTTGATTATTGTGAAATCACCTGCCCAAACCTGCCCAGTAGTCCTAAATTTCAGATTTTTCCTCAATGCACAATGAAAGCTTTCATTTCAGGGACAAATCACATTGCGAGGTCCTTGCCAATACTCACCCCTAATCGATACCCACAGCTGAAAAATCGATACTCTCTGGGGAAATAAAATATCGATATATATCACAGAATCGATAAAATTGCTCAGCTCCACCAGTACCTGGGGTTTACGTATTTGGTTAGTGCCCAGTACTGATCTGGTGCCGTCGCTGAACTGATAAACTCTACGTCTCCTCATGCTGAAGAGGCTGAAGGCACCAGAACAGAAAAACAAACCAGCTCGACATCAAAGAAGCTCAGATGGTCGCTGCGTCTCAGAGCGCCATTTGTAATTGTGGAGATGATCGAACGGGAACATCAGGGTGACTGAGCAGTGTCATCTCCCGCCTACAGCATTTCCTGTCAGCGCGAAGTCAACACCACCCACGGAGAAGGTCTTGAACATTGTCATCGCTCAGCCTTTCACTGATGATGGATGCACACGCCATATTTAAGGCGGCGTAGCGCTACCCCGGACCGCCGCCGATGGGAAGTTCCTCATGAAAGCTCCTGGTCCTGTCGACCGTCTCGTACTTCTTCCACCTCCTAACGCGTTGCAGCAACTTCAGGTAAAGAGTCTGGCAGGTAAAGAGTCTGTCAGCCGTCGATGCCCGGTTGCAACATCACAACAGCGCCGTCCGTTCTCTACTGAGAATCTCCAGAAAGCTCAGCTCAGAGACGAGACGCACCGACCTCCCATCCCCATCGGTACGAGCGTCCAGTTTACTGTGTGTGGAGGAGGAACCAAAATCAGTCCTGACAGGAAGTTCTCAGTTCCCGGATCGGCGCCCTGGTGAATCCCAGCTCAGCTCCAGTCCTCCATTGTTCTTCATTCGTTGTCAGTTTGAAGAGAACGTCATCGACAGCTAGTGACCATTTCAGAAATCTACTGAGGCGTGTTTTTAAATGAAACCGATTATTCGTGAAGGGCTTTCACAGGTTTGCAGATACGCAGAGGAGCAGAAGATGTACTTTCACTGACAGCAAATAGACATTTTCACATGTATATAGAACGACCCGGGTCTCAAACATTTCAGTGATGATGTTCTCGTTTTAATGCATTCAGTTTTAATTGTTGACCCGATCCAGCAGGAAGGCAGATGGAGTCATAAAAAGCTGAATTAATGTCTAATATTTGCTGATTATATCTGAGGTTTCATCATCCTCCTGCTCTTCAACTTCACCTTTCACCGCCCCTCTAATGCAGCCTCCCTCCATCCATCCACTCTTCTATCCATGCTAATGGCTTCTCCATTAACCCCACCTGACGGCATTGTGGGCAATTACCGCCATATTTACGGCCTGCGGACGCGCACAATGAGGAATAAATAACGCGTCCGACCGAGCAGAAGGAGGCATTAGCCTCTCGGATTTACCTCCACGCACTCATTCACTCGCCCTGACTTTCCTCTCTAATGGAAAGCGTTGCCAGAAGGTGCGACTGTCACGTCTCGTGCGCTCTGCTCTGCGGCGGGAGTGAGTTTTTCCCGCCCTCTGCCTCCGCCGCCGCCGTGTTCTGCTGCAGGATGTTTAAAAATAAAATCGATGGCGACTCTGATGTAGGTGGAGTGGATTGCACTCTCCACCTCTTTTATCTCTGCTCACAAAGTGCTCATGTCTTTGGATCATCAGCAGAGCTCTAGTTTTTTTAATCTCCTGTTAAGAATTTAAACTGTGATCAAATGATCTCAGACCTCGTACACAACTTAACTGAACCTGTTATAGCAGTGATGAGTTTTAAGGGGTTATTTTTAGCACCTGTGTTTTTTTGTTTCTTATTAACTGACTTTCATTTTAACATGAGGGTTCATTGAAAGACGAACCCTGTCAAAGTTGAGGCAGCTTCAACCAAGCTTCAATGCTTTTTTATTTTCTTAGATTTTTTATCAAAGTAATACAGCTTCCCCGCCGTCCTGCTGGAGAGGACAGTCGGACGTGGAGATAAATGTAGAAAAACATCCCTAGAGCGCCGTTGGAAACTGAAACCGATCGGTTCTTCTGACTGGACGCTCGCCCAGACTGCAGTCTGCTCGTGGTAGTGCACGAACCTCCAGCAGCCCGTATGTGCTTTTGTACAACCTCAATAAAACATGAAACGCTGGAACATTAACTTTAGTTGGAGTACACCTTGAGCTCCAGTCAGACTCTGAGTGCATAAATTGGCGGTGCCCCCAAAGCTTTTTCACTTTAGCTCCACTGTAGCCGAACTGAAAGAGGTACTGCAGCTGTACAGCAGCCTGCAGCCTGCGGGGGGGGGGGGGGGGGGGGGGGGGGGGGGGGGGTCGTCGCTGATGTACACGTGTTATTTCCATCTGTTCTTGTATACAGTTTGCAGCACTGATGTAAATCATCGTCCCGGAGCTCATCCCCGATCCAGTCGTGCGAATCGTCATTGACTCGCCACCTTCAGAGGATAAGACGCTTCTGATCCTCCTTTGGGCTTGAAGTAAAGATTTAATGCATTTTTTTTTCTTTTACTTTTTTTTTTTTTCCTTCAGCAGAACCAGTTATCTTCAAGGTCTGATGTTCGGATTCTGATTTTTGGCAAATTTCATTTCTCTTTCTGCCAGGCCTGAAAGATAAAATACCGTTTTATGGGATTTAAAGCTTTGGCTCGGAGATCAGAGTGGACGCTGGGAGGTGTTGGGTGTCGGGGCGCCATCGTTGCATTGTGAATTAATATTTATAACACATGTGGAATACTTCAGTAAAATCACCTGAGTACACACTGACCTGGACTGCGCTGTTATTCTAAGTTATTCTTACTTTACAGCAGTCTTTCCAAATAGTGGGGGCATCACCCCTTTTTTTTTGGGGGGGGGGGGGGGGGGGGGGGGGGGGGGGGTATGGTTATGGTTAGGGTTGGGGGGGGGGGGGGACCCCGGGGGAACATGCTATTTTTTGCCTGGAATAAAGTGTAATTGTGCATGTCCTCCAGTAGGGGGCAGTGGCGCTCTCATTGTCTCAGTGTGTGCAGGGAGTATTAGCATATTAGCTATACTGTGTCGGGTTTTTTGCCAGTCATGGGCACTCACAGCGCAGAGCAGGAGATATGAAGTGAACAAACCATCAAGAGACACCACAGAAAAATATTTATCTCCGTCTCTCTCCTCCTTTCTTTTCATCCCTGGTAATGAGACAAACGGAAGTCAACACGAAGTTAAGACAAGGAAATATGACGATGCTGATGTAGCGTTGCTTCACTATGACTACGGTGGATTGATGCACTCTAAATCTTTACAGACTAAAAAACTATTTCAATTAAGTTATTCTTTGTTACAAGTTGATCTATATTACTTTCTTTTTTGTTTCCTTTAATGTTAATAAGGATACAGTGTTATGCAGAGATGTACTTATAACAATTTTATAGACAATTGATACCGATACCAGTATTGGAAATTGCTCCGGTACTGCCAAAAATGCCGGTATCGGTAAGTACGGGAGTCCAGGCACCAACTGATACCAAGTAATTTATATTCAATGATTTATTTACTGGTTAATTCACTACCAGCAAAAAGAAATACTTTTTAACTTCACAATTAGAGCTGAACGATTTTATCGATTCTGCGATATATATCAATATATTATCGAGTATCAAGTATCGAATTTTCCGCCGCGGGTATTGATATTCAAAGCTTCCTCCAAAACCTCCGTGTCCCACCTTTAAAAGCTTGCAAGCAACAATTTGCACTGTTCAAATAAATGAAACAATTTTTCTTAACACATCTTTTATTCATTTTGTCCAGCATTTGCAAGCTGCCTGTCAGCCATATAATGTGTAATTGATGCTTTCAGTTCAATTAATTCAAACAAAGTCATTGGAACACTCACAAGATGTCACAAAAATCACTTTGTCCCTTTAAAATCTTTCAAAAAATGATGTAAATTAGGGATACACATGGTTAACCGATAACCGATAACAGTAACGCTAACCGATTAATACTAACGGTCAATTTCGTTTTTAAGCTACTAATTCAATCAACTCATGGGGGCGTGTCGACAGGTGCAACAGGCCTCTGATTGGTCAATTCTACATCCGCGTAGAAAAGAGCGCGTCATCAAAAAAATTAAGAAGTACCCACATCTGTACGATTCTGGTTCTCCACACCACAAAGACAGCACATATTCTAGTAATTCATGGAGGGAGATAGCGATGAATGTGGGTCTGGATACGGCCGAGACGGTGAGGAAGTGGAAAAACGCAAGACATAAGTTTAGTAAGTTTAGCTAGTTCGTGATTGTCGCTCTTGCGTTGTGGCTTGGAATAACATAGCGGAGACGCGCTAGTATAAATCAAAAGTGACGGCGACACATTGTCACAAGAGTATACACGGGGAAGTGTCCGCATGCGTCCACGACAACGCGCGCAGCATCGCTGCAGCCAACCGTCCCGGACTTATCGGTTAACGGTTATTAATCGTTAAAGGGCGTCGGTTAACGGTTAACGGTCATAAAAAAAATCCAAAATGTGCATTCCTAATGTAAATGTATCATAAGATGAATATCGATATATATCGTATCGTGAGCCGAATATCGTGTATCGTATTGTATCGCAAGATTAGTGTATCGCTACAGCCCTCGGTACTGGTACAGGTGACACCACTGAAAAAGACTGACAGGTGCATCCCTACATGGTTTATACCTCTGCCTCTGTGTTTTTTATTATTAGTAACTATTAGAACAGTGATAAGAGTTTTATGCTACAACAGTCAGACGCGGTGGGTGAATGTGAGCGTTAATAAAAACACAGTCAAAGGTGCGATTATCTCTCGGGTACTCAAACACGAACTCAGGTGTCCTCAGGTGTCCTTGGGGCAGGACGCTGCCCCCCTCAAAGTGCCGGTGCCAGGCCCACCCAGATAAGTGGGACGGCGGCGTCCGGGAGGGCATACAAGGTAAAACCCATGATCAATACGCTTGAAGATGATGATGCTCTGCTGCTGTTTTTTTTTTTTTTTTGGTGCTCTTAGCTGCAGCAGAGGCTTCATCTGCTGAGACCATTCAGGCTGCAGATCAACCGGGTCGTGCATGAAGAGCAACTGTGAAGCAGGAAGGGCAGGATCGGCGAACACAAACCCCCACAGAGCATTAGGTCCGACGGGTCGTCCGCTGACTCCGAGATGAGCTCCTGCAGAAACAACGAACGGGTCTGAAGCCGTCGTTAAGGCGCCGAACTTCATTAAGCTGCCGAACTGCAGCGGCGACATTTTGGTGCCATAAAGCAAAATGCGGAGCAAACACAGGCTGTAATCTCAGGGCACTTTACGGAGAAAGTAGAGGATTGTAAACTTACTTTCACTTTGATTCCCCTGAAGTGAAATAGAGCAGCTAAAGCTCTCTCTTCTTTAAGTACGAGCTGCACTTGTGGACTGTGCAGGAAATAAAAAATAGAGAGTTGGCCTCGGGTCCTGACAGGCTTTTAACAAATCCTGCTATTTTATTGGTTCAAGGATGTTCTCGGTTAGTGTTAGTAGGAGGATCAGCGGGATCCAGTGAATACTTTACCTTCACTTTGTATTTTGATCTTTTCATGAGATTTGATGCCCAAAAAATAAAAGGAAAATGTAGAAAAGCAACGGCCGTGTCATTTAATGGAAGTGGATTTTTATTCACTTCTGTTTGGTCGAGTATTTCATGACAACAGGTAGAAATTTTTTTTTTTTTAAATTTTAAAGTGGTGTGAATTATGAAAGTTCATGATGAAGAGGCAGAATAAACTGTGTTAAGACTCCATCAGCTGATGAGCTGCAGAGTACGTTGAAGCTCACTCAGCAGTACGATATGTATCACGATACTTGGGTCACGATAAGATATTATCACGATATATTGCGATATTCTACCCAGTTAGTATCAAAATTAAAAATTGAGATGAAAAATCAAGATTGTGTATATGTTCATCAGATGATATTGATCATTCAGAGGAAAAATACAACCAATTTTTGTTTATTATTAGTGTTTTTGAAAAAATTGATATTAGGAGCTGAAAAATCGATATTATTGGGCGGCCGAAAATATTGCCAAATCGATTTTTTTTTCACACTTCTACTTGGCAGAGACAGTTACGTTAATATGTTGGATAAACCTTTGGATTATTTATCAGGCCTGTTTTAATGGTTGGATTCAGGATACAGCAAGGCAGGAGGAACTCAGTACAGGGCGTTCAAGTTAAAGGGCATCTCCAGGATCTACGGTGAAGCTACGCTCCTTTCAGGAGACATTTTGAGATTTTGGAAGACTTCATCATCAGCGGTTTGATTGGCGACACGCCCATGTCTTTGGATTCACGAAAACTCTGAGTCCAACGTTTCGACTGGATCACAGCTACAGCCATGAAAGCAAGCAAGACGGTCTGATAACTATGCGATGGGCTCCGACGAGTGTCGGCAAAGATTTGCACGACCTGTAAGATTAAAGCAACAACAGCCGAAGCTTTGAGGACAACTTCAGACTGTACAGAAATCAGGACTGGCCGAGAATGTCGCAGTCACTGCATCTCCACTGTTTACGACGTCAATGCGTCATCAAGACTAAGGCCCCGATCGTACACTTCCCCTTACCCGTTAACACTAGCCGCTACCGGCAAATTGCGGGTTTAGGAACCTCCGCTAACCGCTAATGCAATCTTCCCTTTGCTAAAGCCGCTACCCGTTATGCCGACTCCCTTACTCACATTGTAGGTGTGGCAATGGGCGTGTCTTTTGCCCTTTCCGTAAACTCAGTATCTTGCAATCGGCACGTACAAGAGCGCATCCAAATGGCATCAATGGGCATCCACCTGGTCACATGTGGGCGTGCACAAACGGCTCTACCTCTCTAATTAACTCTCTATAAAAGCGTGCTTTGTCCTCAGTTGAACCCCTGAGAAAATGGCAGGGATTGTCTTAAACGGCTTGATCACCAGTTAAACCATAGACTAGAGGTCTTCACGGGTCCACTTTCATGGATCCAAACCCGAATGGACCCGTGAAAATTCAACAGGAAGCTCTACAGCAGAGTTCCAGACGAGCTGCACACGAGAGCTGCTCCGATTCTGGATGAAAAGACGCTCCATAGCGGTTAGCGGGTAGCGCAACCTGCTCTTAAAGGCAATGGCTGCTGACGCACTGATTGGTTAAACAGGTGGAACGCCCTAACCACTCCTATGGATAATATAGCGGGTAGCGCAGGTGGGATAGCGGGTTAGGGTTCTTTGTGGGGGAACGCCCCTCCAGCTACCTGCTATTCCCTTAATAGCAGCTTTAGCAGATCTGGCGGAAGATCAGGCCCTAAATATCGTTAAAAGGAAGGGATGACCGCTGGCAGAGAGTTTAGCAGTTATTTCCTCTCTGCACCAGAGACAGGGACATAAAGGTCGAGGCTGTTTCCAAACACTCGACGTTTTAGAGGGTTTTTTTCTTAAAGAGGATTTGTCGGGTCTTCGTAGGTCTCAAGGGTTTTAATCATTCAGACACCAGAAAGGTCTTGGAAAGGTCAGGGGAGCTTCAGGATAGTGGCTGCAAGAACTACGTTTTAAAAGCCATAAATGCTTTGGATTCTGAGAAACACTGAAGCTATTATCTCCCCTGATCGATGAAATGATGCCACCGTCAAATGGGAGTCAAATGTCGGTTACATAATTGCTCCTCTGATAATAATAGCAGACTCATCCGCTGGACACTGCAGCACGTCGATGAAGATGAGAGAACATCCACCCGTCTGAGCTGAAACGCAGAAGGTGCCGGACGCGTCTCTTATTTTGAATGGAAAAAAAAAATACAGCGTAATAACAGCAAAGCATATCCATCCCTAAAGGCTCCGTCTCAAGGACGTCTGCTCAAAAGCATTTTGACATACTAATTTTCACGAGTAAACTGATTTTGATGTTTTTATTGGTTCAATAAAGGACATATACTATATTCATATGATAAGGAGGACAGGTATTATCATGATTGACGCCCTTCTCTGAGAGTTTCTCGAGGCGGCTCCATATTTCAACTCTGGAAATGTGCATTAATAACATAGATGTGCTTCTCTTTTCTTTCCACTCTGCCTCTAAATGATTCCTGCAGTTTACTCCAATAAATGCTGCTGTCAGAGTCAGTGCAATAATGGCCGACCATTTTCTCACCGACATTAAAAACATGCCGGTAATGCGAGTGATTATACTGTTAGCATCTTAATACAGTAATACACGGCCGACCAAAACTCTGAATATTTGTTGGAACCTTCAACCAAAGCTCCCGTGTCTATAAAGCGATATTCCGGTCAGAACCACTAAACTGTTTAATCACATGTCAAATTAAAGCCTCTTCTTTCTAACCTGCATCGAGAACCGAGCCTCGACTCCAGAGCTCGACCTTCAGCCGCAGATGTGACCTCATTTGGTACGTGAAGACATAAAACCACAATAAAGTACTCACCAGAACTGCGGAGGAAACCCCTCAACAACGCTAAAATGGCACAGAGGAGCTTTTATATTTCTTTTTTAGCTCAGCTGGTCCCCCATAGGTGTGGAGGTTAAGTCACTTTTACGACTAAGATATAGTCCTTTTCTCTTCTCTAATTACTTTTTTGGGACGTGGTCGCCTCTACCGCGGTGTCCTCTGTAGATCTGTGGAGCTTGGAGCTTGAGACGTCCCAGGAGGTGACCGAGATGGGAGATGACCGCTTATCCACCCAGGAGAGAGTCTGTGTTTCCAGAGACGACCGCGATGGGCGTCCTGATCTTACTTTGGGTGGTTTCTGCTAACGGCAGGGACGGAAGACCTCAAGAAAAAGACGACGCTTATGGAAAGTTCTCAGTCACTGAGCTCACTCGCCACTAGAGCTGAGCGAATTTATTGAGTCTGGGATATATATCGATATTTTATTTCCCCAGACAGTATCGATTTTTCAGCCGCGGGTATCAATTAGCTTCTTTCAAAACCCCCGTGTCCCACCTAGTGTCATTGGCAACACTCACAAGATGTACCCAAAATCACTTTGTCCCTTTAAAATCTTTCAGAAAATGATGCAAATTTTTTGTAAGATAAATATCGACATATATCGTATTGTGAGCCAAATATCATGTATCGTATCGTGAGATTAGTGTATCTAGGGATGCACAATAACTGTTTTTTAAAACCAATACCGATAACGGATGACTTTCAGCCCCTAAAGGCCGATACCAATAACACACACACATATACCTAAGATCATTACATCAATACTATGGACAAAATCAAAAATAGTTTTTACTTTTTAAATGAACAGATATTTATTTTTTCCAATGAAAAACTATTGGCAAGCCTCTCAAACATTTTCATAAAGCTATCAAACAAACCTATTTGATATCTCACATTAACTTAAATAAGGTTCATTACTGACTGATATAAAAAAAATAAAGGCTCCTTGAACTGATGGAAAAACATGCATTAAAATTACTAACTGAAAAGGATTTACATTTAAAGGATTTTGACTTGTGGTTCCATTTAAATTAATACCTTTAATTAAAATAAATGAGGTTCAGTGATTTTTTTTTTTTGTTATTTTTATCTCATGGAAGCTTTAGATGAGAGGAATGAGGGAGAGGAGAGGAGAGGGGAGACTGCTGCTGGCTTGCGTACGTTAGCATTAGCTTCCGTTAGCTCACATTAGCACGATTTCAAAACTTCATGGAAGCGATTGTTATGTTGTAGGTGGTCGATCAGGTTTTACGTATTAAAGCTTGTGCTTCCCTCCTCGTAGAATTCACTCGGAGGATTCATCACAAATAACCACCAAACTATCTTCTTCTGAAACTTTAACGAAGTTCCACGCCGCCATGTTTGTTGTGATCAGCACAATGCATGCTGCATTCAAGGTGTAACGTAAATTCCCACGTTCCCTCGTTTGCTAGTCGTTCTTTCAGCCTTTTCAATTTTTTTTTCTTTTTTATGTGTAACATGAGGGGAAATACTGCGAATATCAATTCAATTTAGCAACTACTAAAATTATGACCAACTGAACAAGTTGTTTTCTGGTATGAGGGGGTATTCTTGATTTTCCTGATTGAGAAATCGTTTTTCTGATTATGCCGACGTTACTTGAACATAACATTCACTGCCGGTCATTCAAGGCTCAGAGGGAGCGAGACACTGCCATGTTGACAAAAATATATATGTTATCGGGGCTATTCGTCATGATATCGGACTTATCGCGATGACATCATAATTTCCTGTTATCACCCCGATAGTTATCATGCACCCCTAAGTGTGTCGCTACAGCCCTACTCGCCACGCTAATGCAACTCCACGTCCTCTGACCACCACTGAGGACGCACAAGATGAGTGTACGTACCTGCCACATGTAACATCGCCCGTCGAGTACCAGGGGAACAGCTTGAGACGAACAATCAATACCAACAAACCCTACAAACTCAACTCCCTGACTCCAAACGCTTAACAGGAGAAAATTACATGGAATATAAACAGCAGCTCTCGTCTCGAGGGCCCATCTGACTGAATCTGACAACGTAAGTTCAAAAACGTACACAGGATTACACGGCTGGAGCCCACGCAGAGTCTGGATGTGACGGGAACAAGCGTGGTCAAAGACATCGAGCTGCACAGACAGTTTATAATCCACTAATGTGCAGTGATCGTTGAGGAGCAGAACCTAACCCTCGAGGATCACCGCGGACTGAAATAGAAAGTCCAGTTGATTGGCAGAAGGGTGATGAATCATTTCCCTCAGCCGAAGGAAAAATGATTTCCATATTAACCTCAGAGCGCCTATTTAATTACTTATTATCCGAACGTAAAAAAATACCTTAACCAATGAAACAAAAAAAAAAAAAACTTCACGAAATGATCACCTACTTGACCTTTAATCCACTGCTGCTGTATTTGCCTGACGTGTCAGCATTCCCGCCGCGCTGAGAGCGATACACGTGTCTCGCTGCGTCCCCCCGCCGCCGGGGTCACTCAGCCGTCACACCGAAACGTCAGATTAATGGAGAGCGCTACCTGTGTGGAAGGGGCTTTACATAAATGAAAGGATCAGTGATAAAATTTTCAGGAGGAAGCCGAAGCAGCAGCAATGATATCTTGTCTTTCAGCTCCAAATGTAAAATACCTCCAAGAGCCCTCCATCCTTCATTTCTCATCACCGCGTAGTAAATCTGTCCAGGAAACCGGGACGCGTTTAAAACTCTTCACCTCCAGTTTGTAACGGCGGTTTTTGCGTCATAAATAAATAAAACCGCCGCCTCCCAACCAGGCCAGGATGACATTACCCTGGCAATGGCCACGGTTACATGATGTTTTTTCATTCGGAATTAATTATTCAGAATTAAATAATTCAGAACTAAACTATTTTCCTTCGGTAAGGCGCGGTAAAATTTTACACGATAATGATTACCGTTTATGTTTGACTTCATCTCATTATCGCGGTCGATTACCGGATATGTAATATCAGCCTCATTAAAGTCTGCGAGCGATTTGTGACTGTGTCTCGCGTGAATATGTAGCTTGTAACATCGGCATCGTGACGTTAGCAAGGAGGAAAGAGGTGATAGCACGCAGGACATTTATCAACCCACGAAATCTGAGGTCTGGGCATATATTATATATTTTTTTTTAAAGAATGCAGAGGGACAACTGTTATCCTGTCTGCAGAGCACTTGTTTACATTTTATTGTAATTTGTAGAAGCAACTTGAAGGAGCTAAGGCTAATGCTTCAAGCTACTGAGATGTTTGACCAAGAGGAACCTGGTTGACGTGATTCGCCAACTCACATTTTGTAAATGTTACTGTTGAGTGTTGATCGAAAAAGTATCAGAACGATGTTGTTCTGATGCAGTTAAAATATTAATTTATTTCATTAACTGATCCGACAACCATAACGCCGGCAGTTAGCGCCACAGCGGTCAAAAACCTTTTGTTCTTCCGGGTCCAACAGCTAACCAATAACAGGCAGCTACCTTTATACCTGACCCTCAGGTAACAACACAGCGACACCCACAGACACACAGAGTGAACTACAATTCAGAACAACATTTTTGGCTCCTTTACAACTGTTTCTTTATTTACACATTTATACGTATACGTAAGTTTTTTTCATTTGAACTTGCACTATAATTTTTGTTCCTGATAATTTTTTGCATATTTAAACCTACTATGGTTGTTAAAGTGTTTATTTAAATTTGCACCAGACAAATAAGCTTTGTTCCTGTTATTTATTTTGTTCATTTAAAATAAAACCCCTTTCTGTGCCAGTTGTTTGCCCTTTTAATGTGAAAGTTTCATTTTGATAAAATTTTGGCTTCTGATGTTTTAGTATGACAAGAAAATCACAAGATTTTGTGAAATTATTTAAATGTATGTGTTTTTTGGACATTTGTACAGCAATGAAGAATACCGAGATAATATCGTAAACCGTGATAATTTGTTCATTATAATCGAGATATCAAATTTTCTATATCGTTACATCCCTAGTGTATACATAACCGCAGAATTACATGGGAACTTCCCATGTTAACGCGAGCGTGATTTTGCATGTTGAGATATTTCAGCGGTGATGTGGAGACCTCTCTAAACGGCTCCGAAGCAGCTTAAATGACTCATTTAGTGTGTTTACATGGGAAGTTTAATTCCTCTTTAATTCAGAATTAAAATTAATGAATCAGTGAAGAGTGGGGGTGGGGTGGGGGGGGTCACAGCGCTTCGACACACCTTGTTGCAGGTGATGAATATGTAAATGACGCATGCAGGAGAAAAGTTAATCTGACTCACTGCAGAGACTGATATGAGAAGGAAGGAGGGCAGAGGTACAAGCGATTAAAAGGCCCGATTTTAAATATCTGCTGGTCTCTCTGGAAGCTTTCCTCCCGCTGAGAGCAGACAGAAAGGGAAACCCACAATGCATCTAATGTGCCAAATGTTGAGCCGTGCAGGGGCTTTAAGGTGGTCCGTCAGAGCGAGAGGAAGCTGCAGGCCCAGCAGCAGGGTGTTAAAGCAGCAGCAGCTGTTACAGCGGGACCCCCGAGGTTAACAGCGGACGTGCAGATGCTACTCACAGCTACTGCTGGCAGGTTAGATGCAGGGCTGCGTTCTCAAGCAGCGTCCAGATCTGATATTGGGTCTAGGCAGGATTTGCTGTCAATATAACGAGCATATTTCAGAACCATGGGAACATTTGGCTGCCAAGACTGTTTTGTTTTTTTTTTTCATTATTTTAATACAAAAACTGGTTTAATGTGGCTGATTCGAGCGTGAAAGAGCCCAGATTTGCTCCGAATCAAAGCATGATTTATGCTCCTGCATCACAGCCATGCTGGGTTGGTGACAATACCGACTACTCTGCAATTACGCCGCCAAGTGCCGGATAGCGGCGCGGGTTCTTTTCTGCAGCGCTGTAGCTTGCAGGGCTGTGCTTCCTTTTGTGTACTACTTTTTGTGTGCAGACGGGAGCCGATGAACGCTGCACAGCAGGTGATTTGATTTAAGTGAATTTTAAATTTTAAATTTTAAATTTTGTTGATTTCGCCCCACAAAAACCAAAATTCTTATCCGCTGCAGACCCTGTTTCGGTTGGAGTTGCTCTGATTCTGACAACAGATGCTGAAAAAACAAATTAGGGTATTGTGATCTGCTGAGTACTTACGTCTATGGCGGTGCGAGCATTGCTCAATGTAAAATGATTAAGCTGAAGGGGAAGACAGAGAAAGCACAGCAGCCAACAGAAGAGATATTCCCCAAAGAGCTGCAACGTTAACGGGCATAACGGTAGAAATCAGGGTTCTGGATGACCAGATGTTGTAGGTCATTGAAAATGTTTCACTGCTTAACTGAACACGTGATACATCTCTAAACCGCACTGCAACCAAACCGAGACACTGACTGAATGTTTGTTGAGCAGTCAGATTTACGGTGGACATTTGGACAATAATAATAATGATGATGGTAGTGTTTCAATGATAATGACTTGATTAAAGTATTATATAGTTTTCTAGAACAACGTTTGATGGACGATGTTTGTAGGTACAGTTCACATAATATCATAATTATATCATGTCAACCAAAAATAAAAAACTATATATATATATATATATATATATATATATATAATATATATATATATATATATATATATATATATCTATATATATATATATATATATATGTATATATAATATTGCACTGTAAAAAAAAGAATCGTAAAAAAAACTGTAATTTTCCGGCAGTTGGAGCACCAGAAAATTCAGTGAAATAACAGAAAATTACTTTCTCATAAAAATAGTTTTTTCCCATAGTTAAAATACAGTTTGTAGTTGTAATTTCGCAGATGTCTTTCAAATTATTATGCTTAAGCACCTTCAATAAAGTGATAATGCAAAAAGTTCTGCAGAAAAATGCCATTATTTTACAGATTCTTCCCAAATTATTATGATCAAACACCTTTATAAAACTGATAATGCAAAGAGTTCTGCAGAAAAATACTGCTTTTTTTTTTTTTGCACTATTGGCCTTTATTTGACAGTGAAGGAGAATCAGGACAGAAAGAGCAGGGAAGACACACAGTAAGGGGCCATCCAGGCCAGGAGTTGAAACCACAACCAAGCACACAAGGACTGTAGCCTTTATATTGTCACAGATCCTGGTCTACAAAACCTCACAGAGCCTTGGCACTGGTCAAATTAGTATTTGGCAACTTCCTGTTTCTGCACAAAGTGCAGAGAGGGCGTTGTTTTACCCGCTTATTAAACAAACTCATGGGTACTCATTCAAACACAGACAGACTTAACTCAGGGTGACACAAACTAACATGTTAAATGTAAGGGGTCTGAATCAACAGGGAGTCAAACCAGCTACAGACTTTACGTGGAAGCATTAAATCAATTAGCTAACAAATAAACACAGATAAACACCTAAACAACCAGGGCTGCAAAGGATGCTGGGAAACGACCTAAAAGGACCTGCCAGATTACTACAGTATGTTGACCACCTGTCCTAACCACTGTCCCACTGTGTGGCCCATTACTGGCATTTCTGTAGTCCTGAAGTCTTTGATGAAGATTTTAATATTATGTCTTGCGCTCAATGTCCTACAACAAATAAATTCTGCTATTGAGATTGAAAATTTAAAGTGTGTTGCTTCTTTAAAGAACTTAAAGATCGCCATTCTTAAATATACTACTTACTGCCTGGACTATTGCAATGCAGTATTTTCTAACTTTTCTCATTTGACATGTATCAGATTCTTTAGCATGTAAGTACTTCTACACAATGTGACATCACTGAGTGACATCACTGAGTGACATCACTGAGTGACTGGCCAGAGGAGCAACATCTCTGTAACTTTCAACCTCAACAGATAGCAGATTTGGGCATACACTTTATTTCTATTTTAACTGCATAATGTTTGAGGTAATAGAATAGTTTGTAAAATTTGTTTACACAATAAGTTTGAACATAAAAGTACGCATAAATGTGAAACTAGTGAGATTTTCCTTAAAATTACACAGAAAGACAGGAGATTATTAATATGGACATAAACCTTGATTTAACAAGCTTCATATTTACTTACAGATTATTATTGTCATGTTACGAAAATTTGTTACGAAAACTGTGTTGTTAAATTTACAAGAAATGTCTGTTATTTTACAGTTTTGGAGACTATTTGTAGAAAACAGTAAAATACTGTAAAAATTTTATTATTATTATTATAGGGTTAGTTATTTACCGTAAAATTAGGATTTTTTTTTTTACAGTGTGTGGTATAAATCTTGACCAACTCTAATTTGGACCTCCAACATGACATCAGATGAGTGCCCAGAAAAACGGTACTGGAACATCTCCAGGTCTGGTTCTAGACCGGCACAGAAGGACAAACTGAAGTACCGTGAAAATGGTGCAACTTTTATCCACTAGGTGGCAGCACCAGCCGTAAAACGTTGCATTTGGGGCTTTAGACATGGACACTTCCAGTAAAGAAGAACAACGGGCCAGAACAAGCAACGCAAATCATTCATTTTACGTCATTTTCTACCTTCAAACAACCGTGGAGCACCTCCAGAGCAAAGAAGCTACACCTCTATCCCTTCGTGAGTGACGCGACGTGGGTAAGGGGGCTGAAACATCCCTGGAGGGCACTGATTCAACGTGAGGAGAGTTGTTTCCTGATTTGCTCTCCTGGGTCACTTCCCTGATCTGCCAGGGTCACATCACATGATCATTAGATGTGATGTGCATGTATGACGGTGCAGCGTGGATGCAGATCTATTCTGGCACTGCGCTGAAGCATTTCTGTTTCATTTGAAAAGAGCATTTTAAAATAAAACTGCACTCCCGTGGATGAAGGGGAATAAAAAGAAAAAAGGCCTGGTTACGAGTTGTTGCTCAGACTGAAAATATTTAGGCTGAAATATGAGCCCGAGCAGAGGGAACGGTGGCAGTCGGCAGGAGTTAACCCAGCCAGTTTGCTTTTTCCTACGCCAGCTTTGGTCATAAATTCTGGGGCGTGACAGCGAATTTGGCCAGAACGAGTTCCTTCTGCCAACCCAAACTCATAAGGGTTGGGGGGGGGGGTTTGTTAGAGGAGTTAAATATCTCATGAAGATGCTGGAGGACGCTGCCGATGAGGAGGACGTCAGCGTTAACTCGCTTCACCTTCTGCCTGATACCAGGCAGCAACGAAGGACGGATCCGGTTCCTCGCGCCCAGACCAGAGTCTGCAGGGATCCTGAGCTGCAGTTGGACCTTTTTTCTGTAATCTCCCGCCTTCACGCCTCCATTCACAACCAACTTTTTCAAACCAGAGCTAAAAATGGAAAAACCATAACAGCCAGAATACCAACCACCCACCTCTCCCCACCTCCCTGTTGTTTCTGTTGCAATGCCCTCAAGTGGCAAAAAAAAGTAAATAAAAAAGGAAACGCACGAAACATATTTGAACCAGCAACAACTTAAAAGCAGCAATAAGTAATTATGCCCCCAAATGTGTCATGAGGTGTACGATCTGAGTACACCAAGCCCCTGCAGGTCACCATGAAACGCTTTAAATATATTACAGGCCTTTATTCAGAATCAAGAGATGTCAATTAAAAAAGTAGCCTAAAAGGGTGTCAGAGTAAATAAACTAATGAATCAGTTGATGAAAATGTGGAGAGGGGGAGGGGGGGGTTATGATGAGAGGTCAGGACATGGCTTTTACAATGAGATGAATGAATGTGATGTGTTGGGTTACTTTAAAAACTGCTAAAAGGAAATGCGTGTTCCTCTGTTTTTTGACGTCTCACCTCTTCCACGACCTTCTTCGGTCACACGGACCCGTTTACTGTTTACTGTTTGTTGGGTCGTTTCTTTATTTGAACGGCCGATTTGCAGCTAAAATAAATGTTCTGCGTGCGGGAACAGAGACACTTCCCTGAGCTCATCTGCAGCAGCAGCTGGAAGGTTCTTTCCACAGATTCACTCTGCATCCGAGAAGAACTGGGTCACCGGTCAAGACCTTTTCACAAAATGCAAAAAATGGTCACAGAGGAAGGTTGGCCTGGGAATTACGTAACTAAATATGTGGAATAACGTGGATTTAGAGGGGAATTATTTCTGATGTCAATTTAAAGTAAACGCGTGAGGATGAGGAGGGTGGTGTGTGTGCTGAGGTGTGTGTGTGTGTGTGGGGGGGGGGGGGGGGGTCTGAACATGGTTCAGCAGATAAGAATGTGGCTCAGTTAGACCTTATCCAACAAGCAGGTCACATGGACCTGACACACACACACACACACACACACACACACATAATCCATCAGCAGCAGAACTCCTGCTTAAATGATGGAAGATTAAAACTGCCCCCCCCCCCCATACACACACACACACACACACTCACATGCCGCCGCTTCTTTAGCCGTCACAGAGATTTAAAAAAAAAAAAAAAAAGTGAAAATCCTCACCTGTACGTGCAGTTGCGGAGGTTCTTAGTTCCACCTGCGCTCCGGATCCGGACCGGGGATCAGTCCATATCCTGATCCGGTTAAACCATTCAAAAATCCAGTCGGGAATCACAGAGGAAGCCCTGCACGAGTAGGTGGCATTGTCTCCGGTCCAGAAGGTGTGTGTGTGTCAGCCCCGCAGGAGGAGGCAGAGCCCGGTGGCGCTGCGGAGTTCAGCCCAGGACGGAGCTCCCTGGCCGGGGAGGAGGAGCGCGGAGGCTGCGGCTGTCAGATCCGGTCTCCGCCGGTCTGCGCCTCGGTCACGAGCCGGTCTGTGTCGGTGCGATCCGCTCCTGCCGGGGACTGAGGCGGGCTGCAGCAGCATCGACCGACCCCCTCCACCCTCCCACCCCCCTGCCGGGACAAGCCCCGCCCCCCTACACAGGCTCAGCCAATAACAAGCGCTTGTCTGCTCCTATATATCTCTCTCTGTCTCTGTCTCTCTCTCTCTCTCTGGGAATCAATCCCACACATCCAACCTCTCACACCGGTGGACACGCGCTCAGTCACGCGCTGACAGCCACAGAGACACCTGTGTCACACCTGACGGAACCGCGCTGGAGACATTTCACAGCCCTGTAAAAGCGGCTCCCCACCTGTGGCTCGACACGCTGCAGCTAATAATTTCATTTTCTTCCGTCTGTCTTGTTCAAACCACGTTTTCAGTTTCATTTGAATGGAAGTTTCATTTTAGGAAGTGATCACTGCCGCTCCCGTCTTCTCCTCCAACAGCTGTGAAACTTTACAGCAGTGATTCCCAAAGTGTGGGCCGCGGCCCCCTGGTGGGCCGTCTCGGTACTGCAGGTGGGCCGTGAGAGGTCATTAAAGTTAAACAAATATGTTTTAAATCCTCGATCTTTTTAAAATATGTTTTTCAATACTGTAAAATATTCATGACATTATTTAAAAAACATTAAGAAGTAACAAAACAAACCAGTTAAGTGTTATACTACTGTCATCTTAACTTAATACAGTGATTCCCAAAGTGTGGGCCGCGGCCCCCTGGTGGGCCGTCGCGGTACTGCAGGTGGGCCAAGAGAGGTCATTAAAGTTAAACAAATGTTTTAAATCCTCTATCTTTAAAAAAAAAATGTTTTTAATTACTGTAAAATATCAATGACATGATTTAAAAACATTAAGAAGTAACAAAACAAACCAGTTAAGTGTTTTTCAACCGTCATCGTCGTCATCTTAACTTAATATGACAAGTGTCACCTTATTTGTTGACCCCTCACATTAATATTGGAATGTAGCTTCTAGTCCTGTATGTTGATCACAGTTGTGATTAAAGGTTTTGATGGGCCACGGAGATTTTTCACATTTCAAATTGGGCCTTGGTGTTCTGAAGTTTGGGAATGGCTGCTTTACAGGATTAAATCACGGATCAACATATCTTGGCAGAAGCAGCTAAAGCCTGGTTTAAGCTTCTGGTTCAGGCTTTGCATGAAGATCTACTGGCCTGGTTGAATGTTTATATTTTGAGTTTTATTATATTTGTTCTTTATTTATGATGTGTAGAAAGTCTATTGTTAGATGGACTATTAAATGACGTAAAATCTGTGCAGTTTTTAACTTCTTGGTTCTCAAACTTTTAATGTTGCGTACCACCTGAGAAACTATTGAGCTCTCCGAGTACCACCATGATGACCAATTTTAAAATATATCCATATATGCCTTCTAAATTAGCTTTAAACACACAGGAGAGATGTTTATTGCTTATTGTGGTTATTTATTGTTACCTGAATTTCATTTGAAATGTTGTATTTATAATGCATTGTCATGCATTGATAAGTCGTTCCCCCCCGTAACACCAGAGAGCGCTCGCGTACCACCAGTGGTACGCGTACCACAGTTTGAGCACCACTGGATTAGGATATTTAATCCAGAATAGATGTATAGATGTAAAATGGATTTTGAAATACACTTCATAATTTACTAACATTTATAATAATAATCATTATTTATTAGTGGAAAAGACAATATATAAAACAACATATAGATTGGGTTAATATAACCCAGCAATGGGGTGAAATTACAGTGATCTCTTGCCAATTCGCACTTTAAGTTCTGCGGTTTTAGTTATTCGCGGATTTTTCAGAAATATATTAATAATTTAAAAAAAAAATCACAGAAACATCACAGGATGTTGTGCTCGTTCTCTCACAGTGAAGAAATGCTGTGAGCCAGCCTGTCCCCTTTAAGAAGGTGGCCTTATGGGTAATGATATGGCCTTATGGGTAATGTAGTGTGTGTGTCGTGGGATGGCAGAAGAAAACGGGATAAAGTGCTCGTTCCACGCAGAGAAAATCGGACTGCTTCTTTTGTTGTTGTTAGCATGTTAGCCGCTCATTGCGAGCCAAAAATAGTAAAATACCAGCAGTTTGTTTCCTACGGTTCAGAGACCAGAGGCTGTGAAGGTAACAGAAAGAGTCTTTGTCTTGTTTCGCTGCAGTGCCTCGCTACTTTTTTGTGGGTTTTAAACATATTTTAAACACATTATTACGGTGGGTTGCCGGTCCCCATTAACCGCGAAAAATAAGGGATCACTGGGTTAAAAAATAAACCAAATAATTGGGTACAATCAACCCACTGTTCAGGTTGAACCAACAACCCAACTAGATTGGGTTGTTGGTTCAACCCAACCTACTGGGTTAAAACAAACCCAGGGTTGGGTGGGACCAATAGTGACCCAGGGGCGGGGTTAAAGTTGGGTTAATTTTAACCCAATATTTTTTAGTGTGCATTCGTTTTGTGACGAGGCTGTTCATTGCCAATATGCAAGGAATCTTGGGAAGGCAGGGTGTCCTGGCACTGCCATAAAAAAGTCCAGCTTTGCTCAACTTTATGCAAATGAAGGCGTCCAGCATAAGGATGTTATCCAGTCAAAGCAGACGTCTTCTTTATCTTGTCTGCTGTACGGTTGCATTAGTGGTCCTCCTTTCTTTATAAAGAACCAAAGAGAGTGCCTGATGCTCCACGGCATTCACAAAGAATTCAAAATTTATATTTGTTTGATCATTTCGAAAGAGCTTTGGCCCAGCTTCATCTTTAATTTTATTTATATTGCACTTTTATAGCACAAGCGCAACTCAAAGTGCTTTACTGAATAAAAGAAAACATTAAAAAAAAAGCAGTGGATGACAAATATAATTAAGACACAATTCAAACCGATGATGAAATACACTCAGTAATAAAAGTGCAAATGAGTGTAGTAAAGCTGCTATAAATGAGTCTAGTAAAAACAAAAGACAGTTGAAGGCTCGTTCATAAACGAAGGTATTGAGCTGAAACTTTAAAACTTTAAAGTCCAGTTATGGAGATTCAGGTCACAGCTTAAGCAGAGCGGTTCAGACCTCCTCCAGATCGTCTGTTACCAAAGCTGTAACAGCCTCTGAGTTCACTTTTATAAATGCTGACTTTGTCTAAAAATAAGAATGAATCGTTTATCCACTAATGTGTGACATTACTTTGGTCACATGGCTCTCCGGCATGTCTGAACTCAAACTGCTGACTCCACGTCCGAAAAAGGACAGGCAGGTCTAGTTTCTGAGGCACATAATTTTAAGTCAGCGTTATTCATGACCAGCTGCTCTGATTGGCTGGGAGGTGAACCTCAGGGCGCCACCTCTATGCGACCGGATGAATAATGCACATTTCCTCCCGCAGCACCTTTGTGTGGCTGCAGCTGGACGCGGCAAACTTTAGCCGTTGTTGAGCCACAGTTAGCCCAGACGGAGAACATCCCGATGTCGATCAGCTGACGTCTGGACTGCTTCAGGGACGCCACGTCATGTTAGAGTTAGGGGTGTGAAAAAAAAATCGATTTGGCAATATATCGCGATTTATAAATATCGATTTTTTTTTTTATTTTTTCAAAAACGCTAATAATAAACAATAAATAGGTTGTTTTGAAGCAAATAGTTTTGACTCAATTTGTCCTCTGAATGATCAATATCATCTGATGAACACAAACAGCAACTTGATTTTTCATCTCTACTTTTAATTTTGATATTAACTGGGTAGAATATCGCAATATATTGTGATATCGTGATGATATCATATCGTGACCCAAGTATGATACATATCGTATTTCGAGGTCCTTGCCAATACTCACCCTTACCTATTACCCTTATGTGCAAAAGAATCAAAAGAGGGCGTACTTACATTTTCAAACGACTGTACAAAGCAGGTTTCTGGTACTGGTACCCTTCGATCCTTCACTAATGCAACACAGTTTCCAGAGAAAAGTGCTCATATTTGCAGGTAATTTTATCGCTTAAACCAGACAGTTGGTGAAAATGAAATTCAAACACGGTGGCATCACAAAGGACTTACCCGGACTGGAACCACATGGTCCAGTCGTGCTGTGACTCACATGGGGGCTCTCCTGGATCCCATCCATCCACTTCTTACACCCACCTCAATCTTACTGGAGGTCGCAGGGGTGCGCTGGAGCCGGTCCCAGCTGCCACCGGGGGGGTTGCCCCACAGGGAAACCACGCACGGCTGATTTACACGTTTCAGGCCTGTGAGAAGACGCCGGCATACCCGGAGAAAAGCACAGGGAATAGTAAACTCGATACAGAGAGTTTCCAAGGCAGGATTTAAAACGAGACCTTCAAACAGAATCCTGGTTTGATGCTCCCCTTGTATTTTTAACGCTGTTCAGTCACCGTAAACCTTGAAATGGATTTCAATGCGGTGAACGATTCCTGCTCTGTGTCAACAAACAGAACCAGACAAACAAATTAACAGCCTGTCTGAATGAATGCTGAGGATCCCTCTTGTTCTCAGTGGGGCTTTTATTGCGTGATACTGTATGTGGCAAGACTTCGGCCGATTCATGACAGCCACAGAGCAACACACAACCAAACCACGATGACAACCAGCGTCGTCATCTTGGAGGACAGTTTGGTCCCAGACTGTGGAGATATGAGGTCACTGGTTGCAGAGTTTCATCTGGATCTCTCTCTGCATTGAGGTTGCTTCTAATGAGGACTATTTTACAGATTTTTTTCTGTATTTTTAAAATACCATTTAATTTACTTTTGTAAATTGTGAATTAATTTTGTAAACTAAATTGTAAATAGACTGTGATTTTACATGTCAAATGTAAAATAACATTAAATCACTGTAACTGTGAAAACACATAATATTTCTGTTCTTTTACAAAAAAAACCCATTAGAAATACATATATATATATTGTTAAAATACTTTCACAAATATATTGTAATTTCACAAATATTTGGCTGTTATTTAAGAGAATAAACTGTAAAATTCAACTTTAAAAACTCTAAAAAAAAAAAAAAAAAAAAAAAAAGGAAAAAAATCATTTAAAAATTACTGAGGAATTAATTTGTAATTTTACTATAATTTCTTTGTTAATTGATTAATATTTTCATTGAACATAACTAAAATTACTCTCATTTTTAGATATATTAATAAATGATTATTAATGATATTTATTCTGAAAGGACATCTAAAGAGACATAGGGAAAGGGGAAAGCTTGAGAGGGTGAATAATAAAGAGTTGGACTTGAACTTCGGGCTGCTGCCTCTGCTTATGGAGCATCAGCTCTACCAAGGGAGCTGCAATTTAATGCCTTCAATAAAGCATTTCTCTGATAGATATGCTGCTAGTGATCTGGCAGCTCCTTTTGGGTCGTTTCCCAGCATCCTTTGCAGCCCTGGTTGTTTAGGTGTTTAACTGTGTTTATTGGTTAGCTATTTGATTTAATGCTGCCATGTAAAGTCTGTTGCTGGTTTGACCCCCTGTTGATTCAGACCTCTTACATTTAACATGTTAATTTGTGTCACCCTGAGTCAAGTCTGTCTGTGTTCAAATCAGTACCCGGGAGTTTGTTTAATAAAGTGTGTAAAACAAAACTTGCACTGTGCAAAAACAGGAAGTTGACAAAATACTCCTTTAGCTAGTGCCATGTCTCTGTCAGGTGTTGCAGACCAGGATCCACTACAATACAAAGTCTACAGTCCTTTAAATTGTAGCAATTTTAAACCCAATATCTAGTTTTTCAACAGTTTCTTGACATGTTTTGAAAGATGAATCACATTATTTTTTGTGTCATATACTGTTATATTACATTAAACACAAATTATTATACAACTTCTTTACATAAAATAATGTCATTGAAACTAATTAATAACAGCACATTTCTGTAAATATAAGCATTATTATTCGTAATACAGCATTTACTTACCATATTTCTAGGTAATTTAATTGTTTTAAAATGTGAAAATGTTTCTAATAAATTGTTAAAAACAACCTAAAAATAAGGCAAAATCTTGTTAAAATTACAACTACAAACTGTATTTTAATTATGGAAAAAAAAACTGTATTTTTATGAGAAAGTAATTTTCTGTTATTTCACGGTAGTTTTCTGGCGCCCCAGCTGCCGGAAAATAACCATTTTTTACGATGTTTTTTTTACAGTGTGGTTTCTCCAGTAAGGGGGATGCCACCAGAAGATTTTACTCTGTCGGTGCACCAATCACCAAAGTGTCCTCCTCGTCTTCTCCACCGCTTTGACCCTACGCTCCAGGCGCCGCAGGAACGATCTGGACTCATCGCTGAACATAACGTTCCTCCACATCTTCAGAGCACGTGTTGCAGAAACCAGAGACGTCCTGACCTGAAGAACTTTGGGTTCAAAGAACTGTTTCTACATCAGCATGAAGAAATTTATATTTACCCCCTGAAGTCTTTAGAAAACAAACGAGTTGACCGTCCTCAGACACCATAACCGTGAGCGATTACAGTAATCACTGAAATGTGATGGTGCACCTCAGAGAGATGACATCAGACATCGACAGAGCTTCAGCTCGTTCCTCTGTGCAGTCTGGCTGAATCCTGAACACCAGTCACAGTTAAACATTTTGTTTTCCAGCTGTGACCAAGTGAGGTTTGTTCCAGCAGAATCTACCCGCAGAAGTTTGGATCCACTGGGAATCGAGAGCAACATAATACGACATTTGAGTTTACTGAAGTGCCGCTTCCAAGACGTCAACTGTTCAGCAGAAGATGGCAGAACTTTTCTGCTTCTGGACTAAATAAAGCTGAGGAAAAAAAATGTTTTTGAGAGAATAATGTGGCAAATATAAGGAGTGAATAACGGGGCCACAAAACAAAACAAAAAAAAACAACACATTTTTGTTGTAAAATCCCAGTTGTATCCTTAACAGAACTGTTTAACTTAATACTGCAACTTTTTGTCGTAAGATATTGAACTTCAACTCTATTTGATTTTATTTGTATAGTATCTATATATATATAGCATCATATTATATAGCATCATTTATTTATATACATATACATATTCATTGACATGTGCAATAACTATCTCCGGTATAGTAATCACTACCAACATATCCCTTGTAAATAAAGTCAGAGTTATTATTTATTATTATATATTCTCTATTGTGGTAATTGTTTGTTTTATTATTGTTTTTATCTTATTTTATTGTTGTCCATTTTCTTTTTTATTGCTGTTTCCACTTGCTGCTGTAACAATGTAAATTTCCCCATTGTGGGACAAATAAAGGAATATCTTATCTATTACAGTGCAAGTTCTCTCTGGGAGCTTTACAGAGACCAAGATCATGACCCCCGAGCAAATATCAGTAACTAAAATTATAATATTAAATCCCTATCGAAGAAATATGGCAAGTACCTCCTGTAGCAGAAGAAAAAAACCTTTAAGCTGAACAGAGTCAAGGAAAAACTCCCCTTTAAGGGGAAGAAACCTTGAGCAGGACCTGGATCATATGGGGGGACCTTCCTGATGAAGACCAGCTGGATAAAGAAAGAAAAGAGGAGGGAGACAGGACAGAGAGAGGATGGAGGACAGAGAGAGGAGAGCACATACATCCTGGCAATACTATATTGGACAAAATGTATTAATAATAATTATCCATTAACTGAAGAACTAATAATTTAATGTACTATTCTGACTGGTTCATTGTTACATGAACTACAGAGACAACTATATAAACAGATGTAGGCAGCAACACTGAGGTGGTCAGAGGATCAGACTGCTTTGCAATATTGCATAAATAAAGGGGGATTTCGCAAAACTGAGACTTTTAAACTTAATATTACTCCTTTGTGTTGCAAAATCACAAATGTTGTAAAATTGCAACTCTCACAAAATTGCAACTTTTTGCAGCCTTTTTATGGTGAAATAGCCGCCCTGCGGTCGTTCTGCAGAAACAGCACCGTCACGTCGGAGGGCAAAGGAGCTGGTACTTGAGCAGCACCTGGAGTCCACCTGTGCACGTGCCTGGACTCCAGACTTTGAGGCCCTGATTCTCAAAAGCTGTTTGGGCTTCCATCAGTCTGCTCAGACAAACGGTCCGTAACTGGAGACGGTTCAGTGCTGAGGTCCTCCCAGAACACATGTGTCAAACACGAGGCCCGTGGGCCAAATGTGGCCCGCCTCATCATTTTATGTGGCCCTCAAGAGCATGTGTACTATTGACTTAAAATTTAAACCGATATTTTAAGACTTAAAATAAGCTTACACCGCTTTAAAGCGCATATTGACAATAAACTACATCTCCCATAATGCATTTCTTCATTACCCACAAGTTAACAGTATATCACCATGAGCAAGAACTCAAGACGATTTTCAGAACTGATGGATTTGAGAAAAACCTCTACAAACTAAATAATGTCAAAGAAAAAGACAAATTGATGCACAAGGAAGGTAGTTTCATCAACAACAGGAAAACGAATACAAGTTTGTATCTCAAGGTGAAAAAACAGTATGTCTTTTGTGTTATGAGGCGTGTCAGTCGTGAAAGAGTTTAATCTACGTTGACATTTTGACAGAAAATACGGAATAAATACAGAATCCATTATTTAACAATATAATATGGTGTAATTTAATTTATTTTGATTTACATTGCATTTTGTTACGTTCATGTTGTTAATCTGGCCCTTCGAGGGCAACCATGATGCTGATGTGGCCCTCAGTGGAAATGAGTCTGACACCCCTGGTCTAGAAGTTAAATCCACCACAGAACGGCTCGAGAAAAAGAAAAACCCGTCTTTTGGAGAGGCTCAGACTTTAACCCCGTGGAGCAGATGTGGAGTGGCCTCGAGGGAGTCGTTCACTCCAGACATCCTACAGATGTGTCTGAGCTGAGGCAGCTCTGGAAAGAGGAAACGGTCCTGAAATCCTCCTTAACGCTGCAGTTCTGATCCCAGTGAACATCCAGAAGAGCTTCAGGCAGCCCTCAACTCCAGGACCTTAAATGTTTGATGGGCGTATTCTAGGGATGCACGATAACTGTTTTTTTAAACCGATACCGATAACTTTCAGCTCCTAAAGGCCGATACCGATAACACACAAGTATACCTAAGATCATTACATCAATACTATGAACAAAATCAAAAACAGTTTGGACTCTTTAAATGAACAGATATTTATTTTTTACAATGAAAAACTATTGGCAAGCCTCTCAAACATTTTCATAAAGCTATCAAACAAACCTATTTGATATCTCACATCAACTTAAATAAAGTTCATTACTGACTGATATAAAAAATAAAGGCTCCTTGAACTGATGGAATACATGCATCAGAATTACTAACTGAAAAAATGCATTCCTAAATGACAATAAAAAAATAATGCACAGGTCATAATGGACTGACACAAGTTAGACTTGCCTGTGTGAATAAACTGAAAAAGTGCTCTCTATAGTAACAAAGAAATTATGTTTAAAGGATTTTGGCTTGTGGTTCCATTCAAATGAATGCCTTTAATTAAAGTAAATGAGGTTTAGTAGGTTTTTTTTTTTTTTTTTATCTCATGGAAGCTTTAGATGAGAGAGATGATGGCGATGAGCAGAGAGGAGCGGAGGGGTTGACTTGCTGCTGGCTTGCCCACGTTAGCTCATGTTAGCTCATGTTAGCTCACGTTAGCGCGATTTCAAAACTCCATGGAAGTGATGGTTATGTTTCAGGTGGCTGATCAGGTTTGACGTATTAAAGCTTGTGCTATTTTTCCCTCCTTCGTTTGGAGCATTTGTCACAAATAACCAGCGAACTATCGCAGCCATGTTTTTTTTTCAGCGCATTCTTCCACAATGCTGCATAAGAGATATAACGTCAATTCCTCTGTTCCCTCGTTTGCTCGTCGTTCTTTCAGCCTTTTCTATTTTTTCTATTTTTTATGTGTAACATGTGGGAAAATACTAAGAATATCAATTAAAGTCAGCAACTACCAAAATTATGACCGAGTTAACAAGTTGTTTTCTGGCATGAGGGGGTATTCTTGATTATTAAGTAATCGTTTTTCTGATTATGCCGACGTCACTTGAACATAACATTCACTGCCGGTCATTCAAGGCTCAGAGGGAGCGAGGCACTGCTGTGTTGACAAAAATATATATGTTATCAGGACTATTCGTCGTGATATCTGAGTTATCGGGATGACGTCATAATTTCCTGTTATCGGCCCGATAGTTATCGTGCACCCCTGGCGTATTCAGTAAAGGGATGAGAAATGATAACTGCTTGTGATAACTGTTTAGTGCTGTAACTCAGATGAAGATCAAAGCAAGTTTTATGGCAAATTAAAACAAAAAGCCGGTTCATTCCAGCAGGTTTACATCCTTTTCCTCGCCACTGTAGATGTAGATGATGACGTTTTTAATCTGCATTGTAGAAGAGTTTCAAGATCAGAATGTAATGGGATTAGGATTAATCCATGTGTTTCTACTGCTGGTACCGCTGGTACCGCTGGTACCGGCACACTAAGAAAACTCCAGCTGGTCGTTGACCACAGACTTCCTGTTGGAGATGAATGTTCAGGAGGGTTTCAGCAGAATCACAAAGGTTAAAAAAGATGAGCGGCGACATAAGAGAGCGCGGTCAACGCAGACGAGCAGCGAGCTCACAAACTGGAGAGCGAAAAGAAGGTGAAACAGCACAAGAAGCAAGAAAGCTGCAGATCATAAATTATTCAGAGACAAGTTGTTTTTGTAAGCGCATGAGGGAAAAAAAAAAAAAAATCAGACGAGGACAAGTTTCACCGACACACTCTGCTCAGCATCCAGAGGAAGCACACGGATATTCAAGGTGAGGCATCCTATGCAAATAGCCCATATGTGCCGGCTGTCACGCTCTCACGGGCGCACGCAAGGTGACGAGCGTGTTTCTGTGTGTGTGGGAGCGCGTGCGCGGCACCTGATAAATGGGCTGCTTCACGACGTTTACGCCGGGGTCGGAGGTCAGAGCGGACGCGTAAAGGACGGCCGGTTGAGGGTTCAGACGGGCGCTTTGCTGCACACCAACAACTTTAAACTTTAAGAGGTGACTGATTTCTTCTTCTCTTGTGTTTTTGCTTTGGTATCGAAAGGCAGAGCGGATTAATGAACGTCCTTATTTACTTCCCACCAGCACTGTGAGCGTTTTCATGTTCAGGACAGTGAAAGTCCACCTGAAGTCATATCATCTCAGCGTTGGCTGTTTTTGAACAGTGTGTCTGCTCCAACTTTCTAACCCTGAACTGTGACACGGCTAATGTTTAGATCAGTGGTTCTCAACTGGTGGGTCGTGACCCAAAAGTGGGTCACAGACCCGTTTTCAGTGGGTCGTGGGCCTTTGCCTGGGGAAGGAAATGCTAAAAAAAAAAAAGAAAGAAAAAAGAGTGTCATTTATATTCCTTAACAGTAGATGGCGATAATGTCCTGTAATGCGAGTTGACACCCGCCAGTTCACACCATAGAAGAAGACCTGCAGAGTTTGTTTCCATATGTTGAGCAGGTGAAACACAGATACAACGAAGAATATATGAGATATGGATTTTCTTATCTTGAACACAAAGGTCAGTGAGTGGTTATTCAGCTAAAACTATATATTCTGAGTTCTTTTTGAAACTATTGCTCAGTGGTTGCACTGTTTTATTTCATGTTTGTGCATAAAAGCACTGTTGAGTCTTAAAAATGGCTGTTACTGAAATGTTCTGATTGTTATGTCAGCTTTATGATTAATGCTTAAATAAGTGACTAGATAGTTTTAATAGGAAATTGTTATATATTCAGGAAGTGGGTACTCAGCAAATGCTACATATTTGAGTTCTTTTTGAAACTACTGCTCAGTGGTTGCAGTTTTTTATTTCATGTTTGTGCATGTTGAGTCTGTTAAAAAAGGCTGAAGTTACTGAAGTGAAGTGTTTTAAATTTAATTAAAATGCAGCTAATTGAGCATCAAAGGGAACGTTTCCAACTTGAAGTCATTTTGGTTTTTGCCATTTTGGTTCACCAGTAAACTTATTTTTTTGTGTTGGCATTCTGTGATATTCTATTCTACTATCGCCGATTCAAACTGCACGATCTTTTCATTCAATAAATTTAAGAAGGTGGAAATTTTCCTTGACTTGGGTCACATCTTGTCATTAAGGGTGATTATGGGTCCTGAAGCCAGACCAGTTGAGAACCACTGGTTTAGGAGACGCAGACAGACAGACGTGTTGAACTTATCAAACCTCAGGGCCGACTGCGAGGACCAGTCATCAACAGCGGCGCTGGAGGAGACGACAGGACTTTAATGTTTCATAGGTTTCCAGATGGCGCAGCGGAGCCTCCAATAACCATCTCTAATAAAGGTGATGCAGAATACCTGCGTGAGTGCGTATTCAGCGCTGAGTGGTGGATGATCAAAGAGCCCAACTCAAATGGCAAGTGCATATGAGGAACCAGACGCATTCATCAATAATTCAACACAAGCGAGCCCCCCCCCCCCCCCCCCCCCCCCCCCACACACACACACACAAACACACACACACACACACACACACACACACACATCCTGATCTGCCACGTTTATTGACATGCAGACACACGAACAGCAAGAATCTGTCAGGCTGCTGACGGCTTCAACCAAACACACCCACCCTCACATGCAGATGCACTTCTCAACACAGTGTGCACGGTGTGCACGGCACACGGCAGCAGGTTGGGGTTGATCCAGGGAAAACTGCAGTTCCACAACAGACCACTAGGTGCTGGCTCCACTGTGGAGCCAACAAAAACCAGTTTGGGTCTCCGTAGTTAGATTTCACATTCATGACAACTGAGGTAGCACATCTATGGAGCCCCGTTTGGGTCATAATTCAATGAATAAATGAGTCTATTATTATGAAATAAAGGCATTTATTATTATGAAATACCTATCCATTATTATGAAATGTTTCCCATTATTATGAAATATATGTGTATTATTATGAAATATTTCCCATTATTATGAAAAAAATGTAATAATTATGAAAAATATTTTTATTATTATTTAATCTTAGTTTAATGCATAATAGTTTATTTCAGAATGGCGTTTTTATTTAAGAATTAGTTTTTACATAATTGCTTCCTTTTTCATAAAAATGAGCTTTTACATAATAATGACATTTTGCCAGTGGGCGGGACCAGTGGTTGACCTGCACGCTCATTGGCTGATCCTTCTCCATTCTACACTCTGACATCGACTAGTTGGTGGGGGACTCGCATCGAGCCTGTTGGCTACCTCTCGGAGTAAGTCAGAAAAGGATCTTTCTCCTGTCGCCATGCCGTCAAAATCAAGTTTTCCCAACATTTCGCGCTACGTTTCTTAGTTGATGTCAACTTTTAACCATAAACTGAGGTGCATTCTGCCACCTACTGGCCTGGAGTATATACACTGAACCTCTCGCCCACTATCGATATTCACTGTTCTGTTGCTTATGCCTGAATGAAAGAGCAACCAATCACATAAATGGCTCCACCCTCTCTGCTGTGATTGACACACAAATCATTCTTATGAAAAACAAAGCCATTATTATGTAAAAGCTCATTCTTATGAAAAACGAAACCATTATCATAATAATGGGAAATATTTCATAATAATAAATGCCTGTATTTCATAATAATAGACTAATTTATTCATTGAATTATGGCCCAAACGGGGCTCCATACACATCAGGTAAAATTATATAAAAGCAATATGAGTTTTTAATCTAATCTAAAGGCGTACAGTCATCTGACTGACAGCTGGCCACTGGCGTAGCCCTTTTCATTCGCTCCCATGTCTGCCGGTCCAGAACTTATTGAAGGCCACTAATCAGACCAACCTGAGATCTGCTGCACGTCGATCATCTGTCGGTACAAAGTTGAATCCAGGAGAAACAGACTAATCCTTTGAATCGAAGCGGAAAAGATTAAGAACACAAATTCTGTTTAACGCCACTATCTTTTCAATGCGAGATTAACGCACACACGTGTCTGTAAATGACCCTCGGCCAGTAAATCTATTTACAGTCAACGGGTCTTATGAATGGTAGTTTAGCTTCAAGGTGCTGCCAGATGGGTCTGTTGAGAAGAAAAAGGTTGTTTGTATTTACTGTCGCTGTGAATTGAGTTTCCACCGCAGGACGGTAAAGTTAGTTTCACATCCAACATTTGCTTGTTTTTTTTCTCTTTAAACTTTAATAGCGTCATGAAAACGTCATCGATTTCATCCAGGTTGGTATCATTTTGTAGATATAAGTATGCCAGACATTTCACCAGTGTCATAAACCCTCCAAGCTCAGTGAGTGTGGCTAAAACTCTAAGGAACAGCGCTGAATGTCCTTCTGAGTACCTGCTGCTGCCGTGGAGTTTAGGGACCGTCAGCAAATTACTGTGGTCAAGCAGCAGCTCTGAAAAAATACACTAAGAAGCTGATGTATTAAGACTCCAAAAAGTACGGCAGCATTGGTGGACTTCCGGTTTTGAAACTAAAGGGTTAAAAAAAAACAAAGCAGATCCCTGTGACCCTGTATAGGACAAAACAGGTATAGATGATGGATGGTTGGATGGATAAACAGGATATTAAAAAAATTATTTGAGCAATTAATCACGATTAATCGCGAATTACCTATGAAAATCTTTCAATTAGTTGCGATTAAAAAATGACAGCTCTACAGTTTAGCTGTCTTTTAATAAATGCTTTTGACTTAATTTGGTTTGCCTGAGCTTGTCTCCTGCCTCTGCTGATCCTGAATGTTCATCTTGACCAAACAAACCATATGAAGTCAAAAATGGAGTTAAAACTCCATTTGTTCCACTTCAGAACACAGTCATCACAACAGTCGTTTATCCATTTAACCATTATTATTAGATTCCCACGAGGCAGACAAATTACTGTTAAAGTCTACATTTAATGCTCCTCATGTGGTAATCCTAATAACAGGCTTAAAAAGAGGATAAAAAAGGGGGAAAAAAAGCCTCTATAGTTATAATCAGAGTACATCCAGGCGTTAACATGCAGTCAAGTTCAGCTGATTAAACATGACAGACATTTGCATTAAGAACACAACGTTTAAATATTAGTTATCCTGGAACTTGAGCCTAAAGGGACCAGAGAGCTGTGGTCCTGATGTCATTTTTATATCCTGAACAAAATCAGAAGCCAACAAATACTCAGCTTCGAGAGAAAAAAAAACATAAGACCACTGCGAGACTGAACGTTGCAGACCTTTATGACATTCAGATCAACTGGATCCAACAACTACAAACCTTTGCTTCATGGTCCTTTTTGGTCCCTGAAAACAAACTCCTGCCAGATCTGAAGGCAGAGCTGCTGTGGAGGCGGGAAACACTGAATTTTGGAGTTTCGAGCTTGCAGTACCAGACCCTGTGCCGTTTTATTGATCAGTTTAGGCTTCTTCCTTGTGTATTGCAGTTTTATGTAACATTTCTGGATCGTGTTGAGTGGAAACAGATTTCCAAGATGCTCCCAAGAGCATGTGGTCATATTGATCACAGAGGAACGATGGCTTTGAGTGCAGCTCGAATATCACACCAATCCAGCCGTGGCCTTTCCCACACTTCATGAATCTCTTCACGGTCCCGTTGAAAGATTTATGTCCTTTGAGATTTTGCGCTGACTAATATTTCTTTGAGCTGATCGATGATTTTTGGAAAGAGTTTGACACAGACTGACGAGGCGCGACTCATCCTCGCAGAAAAGACGAACCATATGGTACAAACTGGAGACGTCAACACCACCATTAAAAGATCAACTTTTCAGGCT
Organism: Hirundichthys speculiger; assembly: GCA_018398805.1. Classification (NCBI taxonomy): domain Eukaryota; kingdom Metazoa; phylum Chordata; class Actinopteri; order Beloniformes; family Exocoetidae; genus Hirundichthys; species Hirundichthys speculiger. The sequence continues at coordinate 1,035,445 of JAGFBZ010000110.1, forward strand.
TCAACATGAGCATCAGCCAGTCAAACCAGGTCCTGGCCAATCAAAAGACAAAAGAAAGATCATTTCTGTGGACAGTCAACCCATCTTATATGACTGGACGCTGTGGTCGAATCATCAACACAGAAATTTTCTGAGGTTCGAGTCTCTGCAGGAGCGTGATGCCTATGTCACGTGGTAACTAGCAGAGAGCCGTTCTCAGCCTCAGAAGCGTTACCCACAAACGTTAGAGTGGCACCATGCTACATGCTACAGGCCTCCATCACCGCCTCTGTCATACCGCCGTCTATTATTTTTATCTCCCCATTTCCTCAGACAATGGATTAGTGTCCATACTACTTCTGCTGGACCTCCGTGCTGCCTTTGATACCATCTAGACTGGATTACTGTAATGCGTTATTAGCAGGATGTCCGAAAAATTTGCTGAATAGCCTCCAGCTGATCCAAAACGCAGCAGTGATTGACAGGAATCATCACAGAGATCAAGGGCTCCATCTTCCGCCAAACCTCCTAAAGCCGCTATTAAGGGATAGCGGGTAGCGGCAGGGGTGTTTCCCCACAAAGAACGCAATCTTCCACCTTGCTAAACCCGTTATCCCACCTGCGCTACCCGCTACATTATGCATAGGAGTGGTTAGGGCATTCCACCTGTTAAACCAATCAGTGCATCAGTAGCCATTGTCTTTAAGAGCAGATTGCGCTACCCGCTACCTGCAACCCATGATCGCAAGATGTTGAGTTTGAGCAGAAAAGACACGCCCATTGCCACACCTACAATGTGAGTAAGGGAGTCGGCATAACGGGTAGCGGCTTTAGGGTAGCGGAAGATTGCATTAGTGGTTAGCGGAGGTTCCTAAACCCGCAATTTGTGGGTAGTGGCTAGCGGCTAGCGGGAGGTGTACGATCGGGGCCCAAGTCTCTAACGTGTTAGCTTCCCTCCACTGGCATCCTGGAAAATTTTGAATCTCAAAATTCTGCTACTCGCATATAAAGGCCCTTCACCGCCCAGCTCTCCGTTGTTTACAAGACCTGATAACTCCTGATGCTCCTCATAGAGCTCTCTGCTCTCAGAGCGCACGTTTACTTATAGTTCCTAGAAGATCCAGAAGTAGATTTGGAGGACGGGCCTTCTGCTATCAGACACCTTTACGATGGACCCAGCTACCAGTTTGGGTTCAGAAGGTTGAGACCACCTCCATCTTTAAAACTAAACTGAAAACATTTCTGTTCAGTAAAGCCTACAGTTAGTCTAAACTATAGTGTGTTAGGGCCAATAATCACAGCTACAGTTATAGGAATGGCTGAAGACCAGACTAGAGCGGGCTGGTTTGAAATATAGCCTCATCATAGTTATGCTGCTATAGGTCTACGCTGCAGGGAGACACCAACATGATCCACTGTGTCCTCACCCCTCTTCCCTCCCCTCCTTTCCCTTTCTTCTTCAGCTGTATCCATAGTTACTTTTTTAATCTCATTGTACTCCTCTATAATGACAATAAAAGGATTTTTTATTTCATTTGATATTTCTAGTTAATTAGGAACATGTCATAAATGTATCTGCATTTTACTGTTCCAGTAGCTTTTTGCAGTGTCCTGCAACCCCCTGCCCCCCTTTTGTTTTTCTTTCTGTATATGTTTTCAGTCCAGCTTCCAGAGCTACATACTAACCTGCATCCAACCTCTGACCATCCGAGCGTTTACCTCCACCTGTCTATATAGATATCGTCGCAGCGTTGACCTCCACCTGTCTATATAGAGGTCATCCTAGCGTTGACCTCCACCTGTCTATATGAATGTCATCCCAGCGTTGACCTCCACCTGTCTATATAGATGTCATCCTAGCGTTGACCTCCACCTGTCTATATAAATGTCATCCCAGTGTTGACCTCCACCTGTCTATATAGATGTCATCCTAGCGTTGACCTCCACCTGTCTATATAGACGTCATCCCAGCGTTAAACTCCACCTGTCTATATAGACGTCATCCCAGCGTTGACCTCCACCTGTCTATATAGATGTCATCCCAGCGTTGACCTCCACCTGTCTATATAGATGTCATCCCAGCGTTGACCTCCACCTGTCTATATAGACGTCATCCCAGCGTTGACCTCCACCCGTCTATATAGACGTCATCCCAGCGTTGACCTCCACCTGTCTATATAGACGTCATCCCAGCGTTGACCTCCACCTGTCTATATAGACGTCATCCCAGCGTTTACCTCCACCTGTCTATATAGACGTCATCCCAGCGTTGACCTCCACCCGTCTATAGAGACGTCATCCCAGCGTTTACCTCCACCTGTCTATAGATGTCATCCCAGCGTTTACCTCCACCTGTCTATATAGACGTCATCCCAGCGTTGACCTCCACCCGTCTATATAGACGTCATCCCAGCGTTGACCTCCACCTGTCTATATAGACGTCATCCCAGCGTTTACCTCCACCTGTCTATATAGACGTCATCCCAGCGTTGACCTCCACCTGTCTATATAGACGTCATCCCAGCGTTGACCTCCACCCGTCTATATAGACGTCATCCCAGCGTTTACCTCCACCTGTCTATATAGACGTCATCCCAGCGTTGACCTCCACCCGTCTATAGAGACGTCATCCCAGCGTTTACCTCCACCTGTCTATATAGACGTCATCCCAGCGTTGACCTCCACCTGTCTATATAGACGTCATCCCAGCGTTTACCTCCACCCTGTCTATATAGACGTCATCCCAGCGTTGACCTCCACCTGTCTATATAGACGTCATCCCAGCGTTGACCTCCACCTGTCTATATAGACGTCATCCCAGCGTTGACCTCCACCTGTCTATATAGACGTCATCCCAGCGTTGACCTCCACCCGTCTATATAGACGTCATCCCAGCGTTTACCTCCACCCGTCTATATAGACGTCATCCCAGCGTTGACCTCCACCTGTCTATATAGACGTCATCCCAGCGTTGACCTCCACCTGTCTATATAGACGTCATCCCAGCGTTCACCTCCACCTGTCTATATAGGCGTCATCCCAGCGTTTACCTCCACCCGTCTATATAGACGTCATCCCAGCGTTGACCTCCACCTGTCTATATAGATGTCATCCCAGCGTTGACCTCCACCTGTCTATATAGACGTCATCCCAGCATTGACCTCCACCCGTCTATATAGACGTCATCCCAGCGTTTACCTCCACCTGTCTATATAGACGTCATCCCAGCGTTGACCTCCACCCGTCTATATAGACGTCATCCCAGCATTGACCTCCACCCTGTCTATAGACGTCATCCCAGCATTTACCTCCACCCGTCTATATAGGCGTCATCCCAGCGTTTACCTCCACCCGTCTATATAGACGTCATCCCAGCGTTGACCTCCACCCGTCTATATAGACGTCATCCCAGCGTTGACCTCCACCCGTCTATATAGACGTCATCCCAGCGTTGACCTCCACCCGTCTATATAGACGTCATCCCAGCGTTGACCTCCACCCGTCTATATAGACGTCATCCCAGCGTTGACCTCCACCTGTCTATATAGACGTCATCCCAGCGTTGACCTCCACCTGTCTATATAGACGTCATCCCAGCGTTTACCTCCACCCGTCTATATAGACGTCATCCCAGCATTGACCTCCACCTGTCTATATAGACGTCATCCCAGCGTTGACCTCCACCCGTCTATATAGACGTCATCCCAGCGTTGACCTCCACCTGTCTATATAGACGTCATCCCAGCGTTGACCTCCACCGTCTATATAGACGTCATCCCAGCGTTTACCTCCACCTGTCTATATAGACGTCATCCCAGCGTTTACCTCCACCTGTCTATATAGACGTCATCCCAGCGTTGACCTCCACCTGTCTATATAGACGTCATCCCAGTTTGACCTCCACCCGTCTATATAGACGTCATCCCAGCGTTGACCTCCACCCGTCTATATAGACGTCATCCCAGCGTTGACCTCCACCTGTCTATATAGACGTCATCCCAGCGTTGACCTCCACCCGTCTATATAGACGTCATCCCAGCATTGACCTCCACCTGTCTATATAGACGTCATCCCAGCGTTGACCTCCACCCGTCTATATAGACGTCATCCCAGCATTGACCTCCACCTGTCTATATAGACGTCATCCCAGCGTTGACCTCCACCGTCTATATAGACGTCATCCCAGCGTTTACCTCCACCTGTCTATATAGACGTCATCCCAGCGTTTACCTCCACCTGTCTATATAGACGTCATCCCAGCGTTGACCTCCACCTGTCTATATAGATGTCATCCCAGCATTGACCTCCACCTGTCTATATAGACGTCATCCCAGCATTTGACCTCCACCCTGTCTATATAGACGTCATCCCAGCGTTGACCTCCACCGTCTATATAGACGTCATCCCAGCGTTTACCTCCACCTGTCTATATAGACGTCATCCCAGCGTTGACCTCCACCTGTCTATATAGACGTCATCCCAGCGTTGACCTCCACCGTCTATATAGACGTCATCCCAGCGTTTACCTCCACCTGTCTATATAGACGTCATCCCAGCGTTTACCTCCACCTGTCTATAGACGTCATCCCAGCGTTTACCTCCACCTGTCTATATAGACGTCATCCCAGCATTGACCTCCACCTGTCTATATAGACGTCATCCCAGCGTTTACCTCCACCTGTCTATATAGACGTCATCCCAGCGTTTACCTCCACCTGTCTATATAGACGTCATCCCAGCGTTGACCTCCACCTGTCTATATAGACGTCATCCCAGCGTTGACCTCCACCTGTCTATATAGACGTCACCCCAGCGTTTACCTCCACCTGTCTATATAGACGTCATCCCAGCGTTTACCTCCACCTGTCTATATAGACGTCATCCCAGCGTTGACCTCCACCCGTCTATATAGACGTCATCCCAGCGTTGACCTCCACCTGTCTATATAGACGTCATCCCAGCGTTGACCTCCATATATAGACGTCACCCCATGTCATCCAGCGTTTACCTCCACCTGTCTATATAGACGTCATCCCAGCGTTGACCTCCACCCGTCTATATAGACGTCATCCCAGCGTTGACCTCCACCTGTCTATATAGACGTCATCCCAGCGTTGACCTCCACCCGTCTATAGAGACGTCATCCCAGCGTTGACCTCCACCCGTCTATATAGACGTCATCCCAGCGTTTACCTCCACCTGTCTATATAGACGTCATCCCAGCGTTGACCTCCACCTGTCTATATAGACGTCATCCCAGCGTTTACCTCCACCTGTCTATATAGACGTCATCCCAGCGTTGACCTCCACCCGTCTATATAGACGTCATCCCAGCGTTGACCTCCACCTGTCTATATAGACGTCATCCCAGCGTTTACCTCCACCCGTCTATATAGACGTCATCCCAGCGTTTACCTCCACCTGTCTATATAGACGTCATCCCAGCGTTTACCTCCACCTGTCTATATAGACGTCATCCCAGCGTTGACCTCCACCTGTCTATATAGACGTCATCCCAGCGTTGACCTCCACCCTGTCTATATAGACGTCATCCCAGCGTTTACCTCCACCTGTCTATAGACGTCATCCCAGCGTTGACCTCCACCCACCTGTCTATATAGACGTCATCCCAGCGTTGACCTCCACCTGTCTATATAGACGTCATCCCAGCGTTGACCTCCACCTGTCTATATAGATGTCATCCCAGCGTTTACCTCCACCTGTCTATATAGACGTCATCCCAGAGCGTTTTACCTCCACCTGTCTATATAGACGTCATCCCAGCATTGACCTCCACCCTGTCTATATAGACGTCATCCAGCGTTTACCTCCACCCGTCTATATAGACGTCATCCCAGCGTTTACCTCCACCTGTCTATATAGACGTCATCCCAGCGTTTACCTCCACCTGTCTATATAGACGTCATCCCAGCGTTACCTCCACCTGTCTATATAGACGTCATCCCAGCGTTGACCTCCACCCGTCTATATAGACGTCATCCCAGCGTTGACCTCCACCCGTCTATATAGACGTCATCCCAGCGTTTACCTCCACCCGTCTATATAGACGTCATCCCAGCGTTTACCTCCACCTGTCTATATAGACGTCATCCCAGCGTTGACCTCCACCTGTCTATATAGACGTCATCCCAGCGTTGACCTTCCACCTGTCTATATAGACGTCATCCCAGCGTTTACCTCCACCCGTCTATATAGACGTCATCCCAGCGTTGACCTCCACCCGTCTATATAGACGTCATCCCAGCGTTTTACCTCCACCTGTCTATATAGACGTCATCCCAGCGTTTACCTCCACCTGTCTATATAGACGTCATCCCAGCGTTGACCTCCACCTGTCTATATAGACGTCATCCCAGCGTTGACCTCCACCCGTCTATATAGATGTCATCCCAGCGTTGACCTCCACCTGTCTATATAGACGTCATCCCAGCGTTTACCTCCACCTGTCTATATAGATGTCATCCCAGTCTTTACCTCCACCTGTCTATATAGATGTCATCCCAGCGTTTACCTCCACCTGTCTATATAGATGTCATCCCAGCGTTGACCTCACCTGTCTATATAGACGTCATCCCAGCGTTGACCTCCACCTGTCTATATAGACGTCATCCCAGCGTTGACCTCCACCCGTCTATATAGACGTCATCCCAGCGTTTACCTCCACCTGTCTATATAGACGTCATCCCAGCGTTGACCTCCACCCGTCTATATAGACGTCATTCCAGCGTTGACCTCCACCCGTCTATATAGATGTCATCCCAGCGTTTACCTCCACCCGTCTATATAGACGTCATCCCAGCGTTTACCTCCACCTGTCTATATAGACGTCATCCCAGCGTTGACCTCCACCTGTCTATATAGACGTCATCCCAGCGTTGACCTCCACCCGTCTATATAGACGTCATCCCAGCGTTTACCTCCACCCGTCTATATAGACGTCATCCCAGCGTTTACCTCCACCCGTCTATATAGAAGTCATCCCAGCGTTTACCTCCACCTGTCTATATAGACGTCATCCCAGCGTTTACCTCCACCTGTCTATATAGACGTCATCCCAGCGTTTACCTCCACCCGTCTATATAGACGTCATCCCAGCGTTTACCTCCACCTGTCTATATAGATGTCATCCCAGCGTTGACCTCCACCTGTCTATATAGACGTCATCCCAGCGTTTACCTCCACCTGTCTATATAGATGTCATCCCCGTGTTTACCTCCACCCGTCTATATAGATGTCATCCCAGCGTTTACCTCCACCTGTCTATATAGATGTCATCCCAGTGTTTACCTCCACCCGTCTATATAGACGTCATCCCAGCGTTGACCTCCACCCGTCTATATAGACGTCATCCCAGCGTTGACCTCCACCAGTCTATATAGGTGTCTCTGGTATATCAACTAACATGCTGACCTGCAGTCTGATCCTCTGACCACCTCCGTGTTGCTGCCTACATCTGTTTATATAGTCATCTCTGTAATTCGTGTACTAACGATGAACCAGTCAGAATAGTACATGAAATTAGTAGTTCTCCAGTTGATGGATAATTATTATTTATAAATTTTGTCCAATATAGTATTGCCAGGATGTATGTGCTCTTCTCTCTCTGTCCTATCTCCTTCCTCTTTTCTTTCTTTATCTAGCTGGTCTTCATCAGGAAGGTCCCACCTTATGATCCAGGTCCAGCTCGAGGTTTCTTCCTCTTAAAGGGGAGTTTTTCCATCCACTGTTTGGCTTTTTTCTCCCGCTATGGGACTTTTCTTTATACTTGCCATTTTACTTTGATTAGGATTTTAATATTATAATCTTAATTCATGATATTTACTCATGGGTCATGATCTGGGTCTCTGTAAAGTGCCTGGAGACAACTTGCTTGTAGCAGACGCTATACAAATAAAATTGAATTGAATTATTGCTGAAGGACTGCCTCAAAACTGTTAAAGCTGAGAAAACCCCCAGCTTTATTTCGTACCCAGTGAGAAGAACTTTGATTCATTTTTCAGTTTGATGAAGGCATCAGCAGGGAGCAACGCTCTCCTGCGTGAGTCTTGTCAGCTCATCAACCTGTCATATTCAAGATTTGTTTTCGTTGTGTAAATACATTAAAGTCAGTCTGAAGTCAGCCAGTAAAAATAGTTTTCTTTTGTGCTTGTGTCTGTATGTTAAATGGAGCTACAGGCAAAACAAGTTTTTATGCATTTTTAGAAAAAAAAATGCATGAAAATTAGGCTCCTGAGATAAAAGGAAAAAATTCAGAGCATGTTGTGGCATAAAACGAAGTGATTAATGTGTTCATTTAAGAGTCTGTTTGCCTTTTGTCCCTAAATATCTCTAATTAAGCGTTCTCGTGAAATCCGGATTTTGGAAATTTTAAAAGATGAGATGTGCCATCTTTCCTTGAACCGTATCTTCAAGGCACTGAGGGTTCCTCTGTGGATTAGAACACATCCTGACCTTCTTTTACACAAGCTGCAAGGTCTTTAAAAGTTTAGCAAAAGTAAATCCTTTAAAAAAAAAAGAAGCCTTAACTTGCGTTTCTCCTCAAAGTGTAGAAGGCTTGGTGTGCATCACTCTTTCATCTGCAATGCTTTCAAAGCTCCTGCTCTTCTTCAAGACTAAAAAGTCAGACGAGACACATCTTTCCACATGAGTCGCCAGGGCTCAGAGGGTGGATTTCTCACCAATTCAAATTACAGAAACAAACACAATATTTTTAAATCGGGAACGGGATGAATGGCAGCTTGTATTTTACTCAAAGCAGGGCAGAGCAGCAGAGAAAGATGCAACTGAGGGTTAGGGTTGAGGGCTAACCCTAATGCTAATGCTAACCGCTAACCCCTAACCCCCTCATTCAGAAAGAGTCACGATGGGCGCCGACATGAAAGGAGACAACAGCCAAAAAAAAAAAAACCCTGTGTCATTTATAACAGCGAACTAGAGGCACAACAGTGGCAGATTGAACTGGCTGCATGGATGGAGGGGTGGTCCAGTTGTTGTCCTAAAGGATGAGAGGATGAGACGCATGAGCTTCTGGTCAGGATGCCTCCCTGAGGGAGGGGTTCTGGACACGTCTCATCAAAAGAAGCCCTCGGAGGGGACCCAAGTGTCAGAGGAGAAATGACATTTCTCCGCTGGATTGATAGCCTGATGACACGCTGGTGCAGGTCAAGGTAAGTCTCAAAGACTCAAATCAAGTTGCTCCAGTTGCCCGGAGCCTCTCCTCTGCAGCCGAGACGAGTCTTCCCGCCCCGGGGAGATCCTTCGTGGCAGTCTCATCTCAGTGTTTGATGGTTTTTAGAAAGCCAGTTAAAGACGCTCTCAAAGTTCTTGATGTTTCCTGGACTCACTGACCTTCACATCTCCCAGTTATGAGCCATTAAATGTAGAGACATTATCAACACTGCCTCACCTAACAGCCCCCATTAAGATGATAAGAAATTCAAGGCTCAGTTTATGAGGGAGTTTCAGTTTGCCTCCATGAGGTTGGTTTAGATGTGAAGACATCCAGAATCACAGAAACTGGGCTGAAGCGTTGGCAGCTGTTTTCCAATATAGGTCACCGCAGTCTGAAGCGAGGAGCACCGATGGATGGCTGTGATATCTGCAAAAGTGTTGTTTTTAAGTCCGACGTTGCTCGAACTTCTCTTGGTACGCTTACGGGAACGGTCTCGAGGGAGATCAAGCCAAATGTGAAACTTAATGTCACATTAGAGCCAAAATTCTCAAATTAAACCAACCATTAATTATTGATGCAGGCTGTTCTGATTGGAGACACTTTAAAGGCACATTTGGACATAAATATCTTATTTGAAATATGAAATCAGCTTTCAAATATGTCAGATTAATTTATTTCCCTTAATAATTATGATAATACAGTCCCAAGTCAGAAATACCTGGGATGAAAAATTCTAGAAATAAAAGATCCCTTTTCTCTCTTTGCAGACAGCATGAAGCCAAGATATTCCATCCTGTCAGCTTCGTTTTATTTGTTAATCCATTCTGGCATCACATTTCAGAAACAGTTGAGACAGTAAAGCTTTTATCACTTTGTAACGACGTCATTCCTTCTCACAGCACTTAAGAGACATCCTGCAATTCAGAAAACCAAGTGATGAGCTTTTTTGGGGGGTTATATTTGTTCCAAAGCTCCGCACATATTCTCCGTCGGGGACGGGTCGGGACCGCGAGCAGAGCGGTCCACCAGCCGTGAGGTTTTTACGGACGTCCCTGGAAAAAACGGTGTGATCCTGAACGCAGCATGTGTTGCTCTCAAACCTCAGGGAGCCTTTGTGCATTAATGGCGCCGTCGCAGAAGAGGAAATGAGCTTTGTGCACTGATACGATCCCCAGCGACCGTAACAGAACCTGGCAGCTGCAGTCTGGAAGCTTCCTTTCATCTCTGGCCAGAAGCACACGGGTCAGGACCCGACCCCCAACACGCACATTCCTTCCAAAAACTATTATTTTCATTAACCTTTATTTAACCAGGATGAAAAGCTCTCTGAGAGAAACAACAGATGCAAAACTGCTCCAGTCTTTTCATCACCAGATCCTGATCTCATCTTTGTTTCTAGAAGACGTCTCACTGCCTTGGTTTCAAATCATCACAACGATGAGGCACCTGTTGGAAATAACAACGGTATTTTTGCATCACCACCATCCATCTATTCATCCGTCCATTCATCCATCCATCCATCATCCATCATTCATCTATTCATCCATGCATTCATCCATCCAGCCATCCATCATCCATCATCCATCATTCATCTATTCATCCATCCATTCATCCATCCAGCCATCCATCATCCACCATCCATCTATTCATCCATCCATTCATCCATCATCCATCCATCCATCCATCCATCCATCCATTCATTCCATCCACCATCCATCATCCATCCATCCCATCCAGCCATCCATCCATCCATCCATCCATCCATCCATCCATCCACCATCCATCCATCCATCCATCCATCCCATCCATCCATCCATCCATCCAGCCATCCATCCATCCATCCATCCATATCCATCCATCCAGCCATCCCATCCATCCATCCATCCATCCATCCATCCATCCATCCATCCATCATCCATCCATCCATCCATCCAGCCATCCATCATCCATCATCCATCATCCATCATCCATCATCCATCCATCCATCCATCCAGCCATCCATCCATCCATCCAGCCATCCATCATCCATCCATCCATCATCATCCATCCATCCATCCATCCATCCATCCATCCATCCATCCATCCAGCCATCCATCATCCATCCATCCATCCATCCATCCATCCATCCATCATCCATCCATCCATCATCCATCATCCATCCATCCATCCATCCATCATCCAGCCATCCATCATCCATCCATCCATCCATCCATCCATCCATCCATCATCCATTCATCCATCATCCATCTATTCATCCATCCATTTATCCATCCATCCATCCAGCCATCCATCATCCATCCATCATCCATCCATCCAGCCATCCATCATCCATGCATCCATCACCCATCATCCATCATCCATCCATCCAGCCAGCCATCCATCATCCATCCATCCATCATCCATCCATCATCCATCATCCATCATCCATCATCCATCCATCATCCAGCCATCCATCCATCCATCCATCCATCCATCCATCATCCATCCATCATCCATCCATCCATCCATCCATCCATCCATCCATCCATCCATCCATCCATCCATCCATCCATTCATCCATCATCCATCATCCATCATCCATCCAGCCATCCATCATCCATCCATCTTCCATCCATCCAGCCATCCATCATCCATCCATCCATCCATCCATCCATCCATTATCCATCCATCCATCCATCCATCATCCATCCATCATCCATCCATCCAGCCATCCATCATCCATCCATCATCCATCCATCCAGCCATCCAGCCATCCAGCCATCCAGCCATCCAGCCAGCCATCCAGCCATCCATCATCCAGCACCAGCAGCCAGCAGGCAGCCATCAGCCAGCCAGGCCAGCATCAGCCACCAGCCAGGAGCAGCCATCAGCAGCCAGCCAGCCAGCCAGCCAGCAGCAGCCAGCCAGCCAGCCAGCCAGCAGCCAGCCAGCAGCCAGCAGCCAGCCATCAGCCAGCAGCCATCAGCCAGCCATCAGCCAGCCAGGAGCCATCCAGCATCAGCCAGAGAGCCAATCCATAGCAAGCACCCAGCAGCCAGGCATCCAGCCATCAGACAGCCATCCATAATCAGCCATCCAGGATAGCCAGGCAGCCCCAGGAGCCCAGCATCAGATCCACCATCCAGGAGCCATCCATCATCCATCCATCCACCCATCCATCCATCCATCATCCATTCATTCATCCATCCATCTATCCATTCATTCTTCCATCATCCATTCATTCATCTATCCACCACCCATCCATCCATTCATCCATCCATCCATCCATCCACCATTTATCATCCATCCATCCACCATTTATCATCCATCCATCTCCAGGTTTCTCTGAAATGTGATAAAAGTATGAAGCAAGAGATAAAAGAAAAGAAGTTGAACTATATTGAATTCATATTGTCTGCAAAGAAATTTTATTGTCGCTTTTACGCTCATTTGTCACCCGTTGTTGTTTTATGTTTTCTTTTATGCTGTAAAGCACTTTAAGTTGCACTTGTTTCTGAGATAGGCTATATCAATAAACTGAAATAAATTTTGTCCCAACTTTTTTTCTGAAAGTTCTCTCTCTGCACAAGAAAGACAAACAACACCATCCATCATCTATGCATCCATCCATCCATCCATCTATCCATCCATCCATTCATCCACCTATCCATCCATCCATCCATTCATCCACCTATCTCCTAAATGCAACATCCTGGATTTGAATCAGCCACCTTTAAGGAGGCTCTTCCACCTTGGACACATTAGGGTGTTGTGCAATAAGGCGTATAACGCGCTTGTTTAGTCATAAAAGGGTTATTACCAACTGTCTTGAGAGACAGCTGCTAATAACCAGAAAGGTATTAACCAAGTTAATAAAATGAAACGGGGCACCACCTGATAAATCAGGAAAAAGGACTAAACGGTACAATCAGTCTCAAAATGGCTGTTGTTCTATGCGTGCCAGCCTGTGACCAGCTGTGGCGCTATAGAGCAACAGAGAAGGTGTGAGTCCGAGCACAGACCTCTTCAACCAGCAAATGTTACAAAACTGTGTAAAATAACCACAAACAACTTCTCTCATTAGAATATATCAGAATTTATTAACACAAGTATTAAAATGAACAAACACTTGAATCAAGATCCTGATATTACTAACTAAAAGACGACTAAACTAACACAAGCAAATAAAACATTAAATAGAAAAGAATGTCAACTTATATACATGTATTCTGGGAGACTGTGTGTATGTGTGTGGTAAACGAAGCTGACTTAATACTGTGAGGAGGATTCCAAGATGGCGTCCGAGATCACATGGTCACTCGTCCCTTACCAAGATGGCGGACAAGATCACGTGATTTTCTCGTCCCTTACCAAGATGGCGGACAAGATCACGTGATTTTCTCGTCCCTTACCATAATGGCTTCTGACTAATGGAAGGTTGTTAGTAAAAGAAAGGAAAGGAAAAGACAGAATAAAAACAACACAGCTAGAATGTTTCGTAGCGGCTAGCTACGTCGTTTCCCACAGATGCAGTGATGTGAAGCCACTTCACAGAGCTGCTCTGATTTTGAACTGAGAAATGATGAGTGGAGTTGCTGTTCGCAATAAAAAAAAAACACAACAAAATTCAGTTACGGCGGGACCGATGGTCCACTTCCAAACATATGCGACACATGAGAAAAAGGAATTGACAAACAAACTAAACGAAGCTCTGCCCTGACACCAAAAGCCTCTTACGTGGATCGCTCCGGAAACGATCGATGGCGTTGTGAAGTCCGTGGAACTGGATCGATGATCCAGGATCGGTAGTATTGGGCAGGCATCACTATCACCTTGTCGTAAAACAATAAACATTGCAAAGCATGTTGGGAGTTGCAGTCATTTCACTTGTCCTTTGTCTCAAAAAACATTTGGTTTTCTGTAGCACATGGCCTGTGGCCCAACAAGGGTAAAACTCTCATCTTCTTCCATTTTAAAGACACTTTTCACGGCTGCTCCCATTACTGTCTTTGTGCCCTCTGATATTATTTGTTGATAAAGACCTGGGGGGGGGGGGGGGGGGGGGGGGGGGTGCATGGATGGAGGGATGGATTGATGATGGATGGATGAATGGATGATGGATAGATGGATTAATGGATGGATGAAAACGCCAGAAAGCGCCAGAAAGCATTGAGATGTTGCAACATTAAAAACTCTTAAACAATTCAGTTTAAGGGTTTTTAATGGTTTAATGAGGGTTTGGTGTCCAGATAGACACTCTGGGTCTTAATCTGGGTGACATTTGGCTCTTACAGCTCAATTACGCTACTTGGAAGTGCTGTTTAGGCCAGGCGGGCCAACCCTGCTTGAATGGATCGATGTCACGGAGACGATGATGTTGTCGATCTAGTGTGAAGACAGACGTGAACACCACATTTATTTTGAAAGCAAAAGGGTTTCGACAGTTAAACAAAGAAGGAATGCATGCGTTCTGTTTTTGTCTGTGTCTGTAAAGGAAAAGAAAAAAAAAAAACGTCTTCCCGATGGCTGAGCGGTAGTGCTTTTCTCCTACCGTGCAGGAGGTCCAGGTTTGAGTCCCGGTTTGCTTCAGAAAGGGGCATCTGGTGTGAAACTTGTGCCAACGCCGCCATGCGGATCGCTACGCCGCCGCGGCGACTCTGAACGGGGAGCAGCTGAGGAGGAGGTTCAACGTCTTGGAGGAAACGTGTGTTTGTGAAGATGCTTTTCCAGCTTTAACAAGGCTGCTTTAGTAACAACCATCGAACAAAGAGACATCAGGATGAAGGAGAAATCGGCGGATCCAGTTGATCCGATTCTGGCTGGAACGTGTATGGATGGATCTCTGGACTCGTCACTGCTGAAAATTTGTCTCACAGTCTTGGATCTGGAGCCCCTTGTTCCTGACCAGCACCACCAGGCGCCCCAGCTGCCCTCATGGAGAACTTGCAGACATTTGACCAATCAGAAGACGTTTAAGAATCCGGGGACCAATCTCATCCAAAAATCTAATTTAAAGGACTGTGTTATTCCTGACTCTTTTCTTCACTGGTGTGAAGCGATTACAAGCTGTTTGGACGTATGATTGGTGAAAGATGATGTAGAAGAACTGTAGATGAGACAGAAATGGAGGGGGCATCTGATGTCCAGTTAAAGCTCAGGACAGTTTGAGTATTCCTCATCAGAGACGTCTGTGGTTGCAGGAGAAGAGAGTGGGCCCACAGTTGGCGATAGGGATGGAACGGTTACTGGTATTACGGTAAAGCGCGGTAAAATTTTACGCGATAACGATTACCGTTTATGTTTGACTTTGTCTCATTATCGCAGTCGATTACCAGGATATGAAATATCAGCCTAAATCAAGTCTGTGAGCGACTCGTGACTGTGTCTCGCATGAACATGTAGCTTGTAACATCGGTATCGTAACGTGAGCATGGCGGAAAGTGGTGATAGCACGCAGGACATTGAAAAATGACATCGAAAAATGACCATAACGATGTTCTTCTGATGCAGTTAAAATATTAATTTATTCCATTAACTGATCCGACAACCATAACACCGGCAGTTAGCACCACAGCGGTCAAAAACCTTTTGCCCTTCCGGGTCAAACAGCTAACCAATAACAGGCAGCTACCTTTATACCTGACCCTCAGGTAACAACACAGCGACACCCACAGACACACAGAGTGAACTACAATTCACAACAACATATTTGACTCCTTTACAACTGTTTCTTTATTTGCACATTTATACTTATTTAAGGTTCAGCTTAAAGTCCAAAGTTTTTTCATTTGAACTTCACTATAATTTTTGTTCCTGATAATTGTTTGCATATTTTGACCTACTATGGTTGTTAAAGTGTTTATTTAAATTTGCACCAGACAAATAAGCTTTGTTCCTGTTATTTATATTGTTCATTTAAAATAAAACCTCTTTCTGTGCCAGTTGTTTATCCGTTTAATGTAAAAGTTTCATTTTGATAAGATTTTGACTTCTGATGTTTTAGTATGAAAATCACAAGATTTTGTGAAATTATTTAAATTTTATGTTTTTTTAGACATTTGTACATCAATTAAGAATATCGCGATAATATCGTGAATCATGATAATTTGGTCACTATAATCAAGATATCACATTTTCCATATTGTTACATCTCTAGTTGGCGAGCAGTCTGATTTTGGCGCTCTGTTCGACTACAAGATTCAGACCCTGATAGACCATGAGGTCCGTCCAACGCAGCAGCTGAAACATTGTTTCCACGGCCGGCCCTGCGTTGAGGTTGCCCTCAGTTGAATTAATCCAAGACAGCTGCTCTGCTCTTTTCCTAATCCAAGAAGTCAGATGGTCCAATAACTGAAGACAGTTAATATAAATGACTTTTTATTTTCCTTCTAGGGGAGGATTCCCAAATTACCCACCGGTAATGCATCTTTCCAAACTTGGACTGTCATTTAAAAAAAAAACCTTACAACCAGCCACCAGCACATGGATGAACATGAACACTAGAAAAACCTTTAAAAAGGATTCATACTGAGAAGGCGAATGTGAAATAACCATATAAAATCATCCTGGCAGATTTATTAAAGATGTTGCCCAGTTTATGCCGTTATCGCCTGCCAGCTTCTATCAAACATGTAAACTCATAATGGCAAAGATGGAAAGTTTTAACAACCTGCAAAGCCACAACATTAGAATAACGTTTGGTCTTTTGTGAAATCGTCAGACCTCCTCTGTGTCGGTGATATCGCTGAAATAAAAATCTGAAACACGTATTTACGAGCAAACATATATGCGCTTCCATTTTCCCGCTCAGTCCTCTTCTCGTGATCTTTTCATTGTCCTCGCCGCCACCTGTTCCTCCGTCGCCCCCGCCTTTCCGATGCTGGCGAGTTTTATGTCTCTTATTTTATTTTAGACTGTTTTTTTATTGGTAGTAGATTAAACTGGCAGAGCTGTAACGAGATGGCGTTTTACTGCAGCAGTAGGAGTCGCCATCTGCCTCCATCTGCTCCTCCGTTCCACAACACCAACGCACACACACGTGCACAGGCACGGGCGTGCACAGGCACGCGCACACATGAGCTTGGACATGCAACAGCCAACATGCACGTATGCAGGCACGCTGACGTGCGAGCTCTGTACGTCGGCCAATCTAAACTCAGCCCTGCGTCCAGGCCTCTGTAATCCGATCCGATCCGCAGGTGGCTCCTCCCACCAGACGTCACGATAGACGGAGAGCGATGGAGACGGAGGAAAGCAGGAGGACACGCAGAGATGTTCATCACCCGCCTCTGTCCTTTCCAATCACCCCCCCTAGTTTCCCTGGACGTGACTTCATGTAACTGGAATCCCATTTCAACGCTCTCGCTCCTCCTCCTCGTGTTGGAAAAGAGATGAGGCAGCTACGACAATTCATGATCCTGAAGTCCTGAAGTCCTGAAGTAACATCAGTGTAAATCACCTTTTCATCCCACCCTAACCCCCTAACCCTAACCCTAACCCCTAACCCTAACCCTAACCCTAACCCCCTAACCCCCTAAAAAGCCCTAACCCCCTAACCCTAATCCCCTAACCCTAACCCCCTAACCCTAACCCTAACCCTAACCCTAACCCCTAACCCTAACCCCCTAACCCCTAACCCCTAAACCCCTAAACCCCCTAACCCCCTAACCCCCTAAACTAACCCTAACCCTAACCCCGAACCCGAACCCCTAACCCCTAACCCCCCTAACCCTAACCCCTAACCCCCTAACCCCCTAACCCCTAACCCCCTAACCCCCTAACCCCTAACCCCCCTAACCCCTAACCCTAACCCTAACCCTAACCCTAAACCCCCTAACCCTAACCCCCTAACCCCCCCTAACCCTAAACCCCTAACCCCCTAACCCCCTAACCCCCCCCTAAACCCCCTAACCCTAATCCCCTAACCCCCTAACCCTAACCCCCTAACCCCCTAACCCTAACCTCCTAACCCTGCACCATGTGGTTTTAAAGGAGGAAGATGGCGAGCCCACTCCATGGCCACATTTGATCCACACAGGGCCAACGTATAAACGCCAGGTATTTCCAAGGACACGTGCTGCAGCCCAGTGACTTGGTCTGATACAAGGTTATTATCGTTAACGAAAACGAACGAAATAACGAAAACTAGAATTGAAAAAACATTTTCGTTAAGTGAAATAAAATCAAAACGAGAGTTTTTTAAAAAACAATAACTAACTGAAACTGTATTATGTGTTTCATAAAACGAACTAAAATTAACTATAATAATGTCAAGAACATCCTTCGTTTTTGTGTTTGTAAGTTTTTTTTACTCATAAACGTTTGAAATCTATTAACTTTGCTCCTCTGTACAACAACAACCGCAAAAAAAAAAAAAAACAAAAAAAAAAAACTAAAGTGATCAGCAGTGATGGCTGCGGCAAAAGTTGGGAGAAAGCGGCACAGTCTTATTTGGGATTTCTTTGACTATGACTGTGTTAACGATAAAAATAAGTCCCTTGTTGTAGAAGCAGGTGATACAATGTGTGGAATACTTCTGAAGGAGAAAAAACCCACAAATCTGAAAGTCCATTTGAAAAGCTCACACACGAAGGCTAATCAAGACTAGCTGGATAAGCTAGCCTAAGCTAGCCCCCTGGAAAGAAGGCTAACCAAGACTAGCTGGATAAGCTAGCCTAAGCTAGCCCCCTGGAAAGAAGCTACAGCTGCAGGCCAGTCAGCATTGGGAAGGAACGGGAGAAAACAGCAACTATAATGGACTGTTTCCATGGAGACCAGATAGCTGCTGGTCAGTAAATACGCAGGAACACCACAAGAGGGAAGATGCATTGATAAATATGTTTATTGAGACCGGAATGTAAACACGACTATGTGATTCGATAGCCTTCAAAAAGTTCAGTGCTTCACTCGAACCAAAATTACAACCCTAATTTACAAAATAAAACTAAAACTAACACTGAAACTAATAAAAACTAAACTAAAACTAAGTAATTCAAAACAAAAACAAATAAAAACTAGCATAACTGCTCTAAAAACGAATTAAAACTAACTGAATTTGGAAAAACTAAACTAAAACTAAATAAAAACTAAAACTAATGGAATTAGTTTTTTTTTGGGTTTGTTTATTACGGTTCCTTTTGCCTTTAGGACCTGAAAAATTCAAGCCGGCAGTGGCAGCTTTCCATTTTTAGCGGGAAAAGGTACTTGGGGTTCAGACCTTTTTTCAGCAGAACCTGGCCTCGGTCACTCCCGACCGCTCAGACAGGACAGACGCTCTTTTCCTTTGTTACCTTCATTGTTAATACGAGCTCGGTCAGCTCCGTTTGAACGCTTGTGTTGGTGCCGGTAACACGAACTAACGAGACGTCTTCAGGTCACGCTGCTTCGGTTTTCCCCCAAAGCTGGAATTCAGTATTCGCCACGTGAATACGGCAGCTGTCACTTCCAGGACGCCGGCTGAGTAAATACGGAGGAGGAAACACTGGGAAAGATCAGTGGTTCGCAATCCCGGTTCCCAAGCCGCGCGTATCTGCTCAATTTCGCTTGAGCCAACTAATCGGGGGGAAGACTGACAGCTGGGATGCCCGGTGAATGCAATTAGCCTCCTGGTGGAATTGAACTCCAACGAGGCAGCTGGATCCAGAGATAAAACCAATTGGAAGAGACGGATCTGTGCAGAATCCAGCGGCCCGGACTGCATCTTGAACTCAGGCCACGTCTCCTTTTTAAAGCCTCGGACATGACCCGGTGCAGTTTTGCTGTAACCGCCACTCATTGAATCTATTCTACTGAGAGATAAAGTTAAGAGCTCATGCAAATTTCAGCATTTCTTGTCTTTACACAGAATATAAAAGCGGAACGGTACTCGATATAGACATTTAATTTACAGTTATGTGAAAAACAAAAGTACGCCGCTCTGATTCTGTGGTTTTACATACCAGTAAATACGACCACAACAACAATAATCATAAATCTCGTCGTTATAGGGGCTCGTTTCAGGCTGGAGGTTCAACAGACTGAAATTAGAGCAGATTTCTGCAGGAAAGTGAGACGCCTACAGCAGCGAAGGGAAGACTGTTAGCGTGGGAGACACTGCAGAGCGAGTGAATGCGTAATTTTAATAATTGACGCTTATATCGTAGGTATGAGTGACGAGTGGTGGGATGTAGGCGTTTTATACCTGAGACTGACTTTTTATTAAGGTGAAATCTTACTGGTGGGGAGAGAAAAAATAAAAGAAGCTCTGAAGCAGTTTAAGATGAAGAATAAAAACTAGGGCTGGGCAACGATTAAAATTTTTAATCGCGATTAATCGCATGATTTCCCTGAATTAATCACGATTAATTGCATTGTATACAGAAAATCAAATAATGAACTCAAAAGGAGTGTAAAGTGCACTTAAGTGTTCTGCTGCCATATGAACTAAAGTATTTGTTGTTCAAACACTTTTAACATCAGCACTTGTCAGTAACACATATTTTGTGAAAATCTCATCTTAAAAAATGTAAAATAAAATAAAGCTTATTGCCACTGCCAGGCCATTAATGTCATTCTGTTTTTTTTTTTTAATGAAAAATTAAAAAAAAAGTTGACCAACAAAATCCTGAGCCACAATCAGAACATTAAAACAGGTAATTTCTGAGGTAACAGCAGAAACTTTTAATGGGGAGTTCAACTTGTCAGTTGTTACAAATAACCAAGTTTCTGTTGAATCCTCCGTCTGGGAGAACTTTAAAATGAAAATGTCCGTGTTAAAGTTCTGTAACTTTATCAATCTGTGTATCATTAATTCTTTCCATTTTCAATTGTCAATCAAAAATTAAGAATATATAAAAGTGACATTTAATTTAATTTATTATTTTTTTTTAATCTAAAACAAAAAAAACGGGGAAAAAAAATGCCTGTTTTTTTTTAATATTTCAATTTTAGACTTGGATCAAAAATACACAATGAAAAAAAATCACAAGAACAGAACTAAATTTGTTTTTAATATTTAATTAGTTTCGTGACCCTGAAATGTCTTTGTGCAGCAGTTCAGGTAGCATGGCGGCGCTGGAATCACATACTATAATATTTGTAATATTGTGTAAATCTGAATGAAAACTCAGCTCATATATAGATGAACCAAAGCCTCTCCAGCTCTGCGTCTGACATCAGTCTTTTTCTCCTCAGATCATGACGAGAACAGAATCTCCTCATCTGCTGTTAAATAAGTCCTTGATCAAACTACCGTATTGGCCCGAATTACATATTTTAATCTAGAAGTAATATTCTCAAAAATGGGGGTTGTTTTATAATGGAGGACTGGACTTTCTGTTGTCATTACACATCTGTGCCACTAGATGGAGCTGCACTGCAGTAACCAGCTAGAGAACAGCAGGACAGTGAACACATGGAGCAGATCTGATGGAACATGGAGGAATGACGCGATCGTCTTGAACAAAGGGGTTTAAAAGTTTTGTGTCAGTAAAGTTCATGGATTTTTACCGTTCTCCATGTCCGTTTAAGATTTTCCGCATGTTTACCGGCAAATTATCTTCCCTCTCCGCAGCAGCCAGTAACAGACTTTTCAAAACAAAAGCATGTGAGCAACATGCTTTAATGCACAAAGAAATAAATGTCGGCATTAATAAATTAATGCGTTAATACGATAATAACGCGTTAACTTGCCCAGCCCTAATAAAAACTTAATTCAGACAGATAACCGGACGCCGCAGGCTCGTTACCAGTCGAGCATGCAGCTCCGCATACCGCCCCCCTTCTGATAAGGTTTGTTCAGCATCCCCATGTTGCTCCTACACTGTAGGTGTGAACCCTCCAGGTCTGGCTGCATGCACTCACTGGGGCTGGGGGCTGGGGGCTGGGGGCTGGGGGCTGCCCCCCCCCCCCCCCCCCCCCCCCCTCCACGTAAGCTGGTCTGGAGTATGATGTTCTATGTTTATACTGAGGTGTTTTTTTTTTTCTTAGATAATCTCTCACACTCTGTCCTCCACAGGACACAGAGATTTTTCCCCTCCTCTCTCCTCCTGTCACACCTTTCCTTATCTAAAGAATCGAGGCTGCAGCTTCAGTGCACCATCGACCAACGTCCGCTGGCTCGATGACAACAAGCTTTTGTAACTATAAGACCGACTGCAAGAAATGGGACTGGCCCACTTGATGAATTTGTCCTTCTCTGCCGTCTTCAAGTTGGGCAGAACGACTGTTTGATGCTCAACATTTATCAGCGCCACCTCACGTAAAACACTCCTCATTTGCTGCGCTGCTACGTCCGAGCTGCATGGAGGATGTGAACAAAAAAAGAAACTGGGCGCTGCAGGAAAAGCACCAGCTGGGACTGCCGTCCAGCCATTGGTGGTGGAGTCGGAGAGCGATGTGAACATTAATGCACAGGTATCAATACAGCATAGGGGCCACCTGCAGCCCAGCCTTTACCTGGTACAAAGAAGCAGAAATCAGCCCACGACATCCGGAACAAGGCGTTGCGCAGTGGAGTAGCAACGCTGGTAAGTGACCACTGCAAAAAAACATATTGGTGCAAGGTGTTGTGAAAAATTCTGAAGCCATCGTGGCTGTTTTGAATCGTGGCTCCTGTACGAGCCATCCCATAAAGCCCGCCCTGCTGCGACTGATCTGGCACATTGCTGTGAACCAGGGTACCAGGACCATTTCCCGAGAGAGAAAAGTAAAAAGCCTGGACAGCCGTACTCCAACTCTACGCTGCAGAAAACATAATAGAGGGTTTTCACCTCCGTCACGTTTTGGTCAGTGACCCGGATGCCCGGCCATCTTGGAGGTACTCGGATGTAAACACACCGCTGGATCAATGCAAACGACCGTGAATAAAGGATGGATAAACCACAGAAAAGCTCTTCAAAAGACGTTACAGATGCAAAAACATACAGAGGAGGACTTGGTCCACGGGAAAGGAACGATATTCTGAAAAGTTACAGTTTGTCAGTGGTGCTAATCCGTACGAGTTAGCTCCTTCGTCTTGGAGCAATGACGAGCTGGAGCGCCTCCCTTCGATTGCATACCCCGACATCGTAAACTACCTGGTTTCTACCCATCATTCCAACAGATGGACCCAATCTGGGTCATCCTTTTGATAAAGGTCAGACCTTTTACCTGGAACACAATGAGAAATATAGCACATTGTAGCTCTACATTTTAAGAACTGTGTTGCTAGTGTAGCTAGGTGGTAGCTTGATATTATCATTAGACTAGAAATTAAGAGCTTTTTTTCTTGATAATTGTTCATGTGTGAAATTAAGAGCTAACAACATTTCACTTAACTTACCTGACATGAAATGGGCCGAACAAATTCGGATGTTGTACAGATTTTTGCCACGCAAGTCTTGGTTTAGCTTTGCTAACCACAAGCGCCTCCTTTCCTCTGACAACTTCTGGCATTGTTCTCCCTGATTTTTATTAACCTTTGGAAGTCTATAAAACTCCAAGTGTCTCTCACGGTCTGTCCGGTTGGTACAGCCGAAAACACGGCAATAATTTACCATTTTTAATGAAGACGTCCGATTTACTCCGGTGTGTGCGCTTTGTTTACGTTGCCATGAAAGATGCCTCCAAGATGGCGACTTCCGGTTGGATGACGTGCCGTAAAAACCGACTATAGTTCAGGTGTCAGCCCCTGGTGTAAAGCATGCCGAAGCGCACCTCCAGTGTGACATGCCCCCAGGAGGTCAGACATGGTATTGCTACACCGAGTGGCTTTAACGAAAAGTAAGCCAAAGAGCAGAAGCAGTGTTGCGCCAGTAGTTTAATTTGTTACAGTATCATGTGTTGCATCTGCTCAACTGCTTCTACTAAACGTTTCCACTGCAAATCTGTGCTGCAGAAAATAATTAAGCCCCCCCCCACCCCACCCCAAATAGCAACAATCGGTGTCACGTAGCTAATCAAAGTGAAATGCACAAACAAGCAATCAGCACCAGGCATCAAATTTACCTGCTTTTATTACGAACGCAGAGGGGGTTCACTCATCTAACAGGCTCTCAACATCATTTTAAAACCATTCAATCAGCCACTGACTTGAAATTGCAGAATAATGAAAGCAACTGGGGCCTTTTGACATCATGATCGATGTTAATTTAATTACATGGGACTATTAAAGTAACATTTTGGCCAAATTACAGCCTCAGCTCCTTCTGCTTCCAGTATCTATAGCGCGCTTGGCTTCATGTCAGCCAAGTCATGTAAAACTGCTCGGTAGTTTTGTCACAGAGGAGTTGCTCAAAAGAGGATGAAAACCTCAGAAGGGATCAGTGTGTTGCTTTGTTCCAGCCTTCAACTTTCCTTCGCAGCTTGTGGAGGAGAGCTGACGATCCAGCGGCACAAACAGCTGATCGATAGGTGGTGAAGCCCTGCCAGCAGGTTTAACTTTGAGATGCTTATTGATGCAGTGGGCCTATAGAGTCCGGAGTTAGCGAAGAGCCACAAATCAATGATGCTATCACGCAGCGGCACCGGACAACAGCACACTAAAAAGCTCCATTCTGAGTCCAAAGAGGAGCAGGAGGAGTGTTATGATAAGATAATGAAATGTCAGCGGCCCCCGCCGCCTTTACTCCACCGCTACTTCTGCTCTCCTTCTGAACACTTCTGCACAACTTGGTTTCATCGAGAGAGTTGGAAACTTCAGATCTCTGGTTTAGGAGAATGGAATTAAAAGGGTTTCAGGGTTGCAGCTGATGGATATTGGACACGGTTTCCATGGTTACAGTCCAGCTGCAAGGTGATTTTTTTTTCAGTTTTCAGGCATAAGCTTATCCAGCCACTTAATGTGCAATAACACGACTCTGGATGTGATGTTAACCCATGAAAATGCATTTGAACAGGCCTCAGTTTCCTTGTTATGTGGACCCATTTTGAAAAACCACTTGTTAATGAGCATTTCATCACATTTAGACATTGAGGAAAGAAAAACTAACATACATGAGAGGCTCAGTGTGAGTCAGAGCCGTAGATCATATCAGAAGATGGTCAACCCATCCTCTTCCTGCCTGGACCTCAAGAGGACACTCAACTATTTATCATGTGAACTGACGCAGATCTCATTGCTGTTCGTATTTTTTGCCAAGGGGCGTCGTCCCTTGTTGTACCAAATCGACCAATCGGCATCAGCCGCGAGGTTGTTGATATTGAGAGACGTCATTGCCAGGACGACGCCTGGCATGGAGGCTACTCGCTGCTACTCTGGGGACTTATCCCTGCAACGCTGGACGTTCCAGTTTGTGCCCGGTTTGTGGTGATTTGCGGTCGGATGTCTACATACTGTCTGCAGGGGGCGGATCGGTCCTCTTGCGGCTGGTGGAGACCTGCCGCCGCGAGCATGGACGGTGTCGCTGGAGGTCAGTTCGGGAAAGCTAAGTAGTCCTGAACTGCTACCCGTGGCAACCACCACCACTGGATCCGGGCTGCACCGTCACGGAGCCTGGATGGTAGCCCCCGACGTAGCAGCGGCGGCGTGGCCGTGACCGGCAAACAGCTACTGCCTCTGTCCAGCAGTCTACACGCCGGATGGGTCAGCTGACCTGGCAGGGGCCGTCTGGTGACCTGGTGGGGCCCAGCACCGCCGGGGGAGATGACAACGGCCTGGTCCGGTCCGCATGATGAACCGGGCTCTGGGACGGTCGGCTCCATCGCTCGCCTGACTGAAGGAGCTCAGTCTTCCCAGAGGAGACGGTCTGGTTCATCTGTGTTTCCTTGTTTGACCTGGAGATATCTGACTTGTCATCATTATGGAGATATACTGGTTCTAACGGCTGTTAACTGTTTTAACGGCTGTTAACGGCGGTTAACTGGAGTTAGCACTCGGACCACGGGACCTGGCATGAAAAGGAGCGCTGGACGCTAGCAGCTCCCCTAGTACACCAGACTGGTGTACTGAAACTTGAATTTCCCCCTTGGGGGATTAATAAAGTACTTTTGAATTTGAATTGAATTGAATTTTGAATTTTCTGCTTTGAAGACAGAGTGACCCAAGCGCTTTGACCACATCGCCCACAGAGGAAAAGTCCGTGACTGAAACGACGGACGTCAAGCAGAGCGTCATCGATGAAGCTGCCAACTTGAGAGAAAAGTGGGCGTGTTCTTTTAGAAGCAGATGAGTAGCGGTGCCACATCTGGTTACGTGCACCTGCTTAAGTGTTTCACCTTCACATTTGTTGTTTGTGTCACGGTTCACCAAATGTCTCCAGTTAGTGGACGGTCTGGACTGCAGGCAGGCCAGTTCGGACAATGTCTTGCTGAAACATGCGAGGCCTGCTCTGAAAAGGAAGAATCCCAGTACTCGTAGAGAGTTGTAGCACAGGTCTGTAGCTTGTCTTTTCGGTTCTTCACGGATGTAACATTGCTATAAGAAATCATGGATGGTGGTTAACCCCCACCCCCACCACCACCTTCTCCTGCAGTGGTATCTCCTCCAGGGTGATGGTTTTAAATCACCTGGCAGGTCAAAGAGTGGCAGCAGCAGATTTCTGGAAGTGTTCCTGAGTTTTCTCCAAAATCTCTGAATCCTTTGATGATATTTGTACTGCAAACGATGCAATATTCAAAGCCTTACCAATTTTACGTTGAACAGAGCATTGATCTGACATTGTTCATTGTTGTAGATGGTTTTCATAGACTGATGACCCTCTGCTCAGCTTTATTCCTGATACCACCTCTCTAAGATGCTCTTTGTATACCTCATCTTGACACTGACCTGTTGCCAATTAACCTAATTTGTTGAAAAATTGTTACTCCAGGTGTTTCTCATCTTAATTACATCCCTCATTATTTACCCTCCTGCTGTGTCTTATTTGCCCTCTTATTTGTTCATATGCCTTGGTTTTCCTCCGAGGCAATTTTCTGTTGTTTTCTTCTTTCATTTTCTCCTACCTGCCTCGGCAGCTCCTTGACTTTTTCTTTTTCTCAACATCACAGGCTTGCTCAAACGAATCAGCTTGCAACCACCATTTATATGTTATAAATAAGCAAAATAGCGCTGTGATAGCAAGAAACGTATGTTTGAAAAGCAAGTATGAGAGATCTGAATGTGGTTGTTAGTGAAGGCAGCGTTCCTCAACGTTAAATCGCAGCCAAACTGAAGGTTTCTAATGGACATTTCATGGAGCTTTAAGACAAGTTTGCGGGAAGCCATTTGTACCCAAAGCGGGATCTAGCAGATAAGCAGCAAACACACCCTCAAATCAATACAAATACTCGGAGAGAAGGCACGTTTGAGTCTCATCTGGGCTATGTTTGGCTCTTACAGCTCAGTTACAACATTGACAAGTGACATGTGAGCCAGATGTGGTCCATGTGTACTGATATCGCAGCAAAAGGCTTTGAAAACAACAAACAAGCAGGAGCAGGAGCAGGAAACATGCAGAAGGAAATGCAATGCTACCACGTGGACCAGTCACGTCCGGTCTTAACCCAACACGTGGTGTCATTTCATCAGCACCCTACAATGTAGGAGTTCAGAAAGCCGCATTAATCCTGAGTTAACCCACACTGGTCATACTTGATATACACTGGGTATATCACAAAGTACTTCCTGTTCTCCAGGTGCGTTTTAAACCAGTTCAGTGCAGCACCAGAGAGAGACCCACCCAGTTCTCCAGTCGTTGGAGTAAAATAATGTGGTCAACTGTATCGAATGCAGCGCTGAGATCCAGTAAAACCAACACTGATACTTTTCCAGCATCGGTATGCAGACATATGTCATTCGTGACTTTGGTCAGAGCAGTCTCAGTGCTATGGTGTAGAGGTCTTCGGAACCACCCGACAACCCGAGGCTTCCGACCCGACCCGAATCGGGTCTCGGGTCCATTCAAAAGATGTGACCTTCAGGTTCGGGTCAAAATCGGTACAGTGAGTCTCGGGGCCGGTCGGTGCTCTCTGACAGACTGGGTCCGTGTTTACCTGAGAGAGGTAAAGATATTGGCGGTGGCAGCCAATGTCAGGACTCGGGGCAGTTAAATGATTATTAATTGACGTGACGTATTTGTCATGAAACAGTCGTGTTGTCGTAGCGTGTTATTAGCGGTTTGTCCGGCAGCTGTAAAGCAGAACGGATCACCAACATGACAACGCTGGATGAGAGAACATATTCATGACACGTCCTGACCGGTGTAGGCTTTTAGCGTTAGCAGTTGCTACCAATAGCATCTGTATCCACAAAGAAAATAACGACGTGGATTTATTGTTGTTTACATCACGTAGCCTATGTAGCAACTGAACCGGTAGAAGAAGACAACTTTAGGTAAGAAAATCAAGTTTTATTCAACGATAGACAACTTTTAAAATTAGCAACTATAGGATGGATTATCTCGGTTCTATTCGGGTAACTCGGTTCAGTTCGTGGTCGGAAACTAAAGACTCGGGTCGGGTCGGTTCCGGGTCCAAATATTGCGGGTCCGTTCGAGTTCGGACTCCCAAACTTATGATAATAGCTCGGGTCGGGTCGATTTCAGGTCGAATTTTCACGGGTTCCATTCGGGTTCGGGTCCATGAAAGTGGACCCGTGAAGACCTCTTCTATGGTGCTGTCTGAAACCTGACTGGAAGACATTATAGCAGTTGTTTTTTCTTAGATATATAGATTCAGTAACATATATTTCATTAGAAAATTAACCAGTTGGGCCCAGTCTTTGCCATCTGGATAATTTCATTACAAAGAGGAATAGTGAAGCACCCTCAACACAA
Source organism: Hirundichthys speculiger (assembly GCA_018398805.1). Taxonomy (NCBI): domain Eukaryota; kingdom Metazoa; phylum Chordata; class Actinopteri; order Beloniformes; family Exocoetidae; genus Hirundichthys; species Hirundichthys speculiger. The sequence continues at coordinate 1,064,305 of JAGFBZ010000110.1, forward strand.
ACAAAGAAGCGTATGAAACAAGAACACGAGATTTCAATCGCCATAATTCCTGCAGAGGACAATTTTCCAAGAGTGTCTGAGAGGAGAAAAACCACTCTAAAGCACTTCTCAGGAGGTGAGATAAGGAGACGTTGGATGGGCCGAGACATCCCAGAGGTTCATAGGGGCTGATTAGAAAAAGAAACAGCCCGATCACTGACCAATCTAAGTTTAAAGAAGCGTGCTGGTATGAAACACAATATTCTGACGTCGGACAGCTGCTACAAATCAAATCCACCACGACGAAGGACAAGCCTATTCCTCACAAACACGCCCCACAAAGCAGTGATATTTTGAAATCCAATGACATTTTACATGGGATTAATTTTTCAGGATCTGACATTCTCGTTCGCTGCAGAAGAGTTTTGAGGTGACTTCAGGAGAAGATTCAGTTATCTTCAAACCCTGTTATATAAAAAGCATTTTCATGGGGGTCAGACTTTGACACAGCTGCAGATGAACATTAAAACTAAAAACTAAATAAACTGATTTCATCGTGAAATTGCCCTTGACTTTACTTTGATACGCTCGGAGAAAAACCAAATTGGTTTTCTCTTTTTGTAATTACTTCAAACAGTTGACGCGAAAGGAATGAAGATGGAAATAAATCAAAGCGGGTCAAATAAAGTTTTTAAGGAAGCAAAGTAATGGGAAAAAAAAAGTTCTGTGCTTCCTCTCCTGCAGTTTTCAGAAACCAAAGCAGTTTGAGTTGTCCTGATTTGCTTCCTGTTGAAGGACAAGTGAGAAGAAAGAAGACAGGAAATCAAAGAGGAGGTCCACTTCCGGGATTAGGGGGTGCTAATGAGTTTATGGGTGAGGAAATGGACCCCACAGAGGAAAGGAAAGGTCACCCACCAACAGTAAGACATGGTGGAGGGTTAGGGTTAGGGTTACCCTAACCCTAACCCTCCACACCAGACATCCTCACAAACAGGAAGCAGTTCTGGAAGCTAAAGGATCTTTCCAAACATCCATCCTAAATGCATTATATTTTATGTCAATTTACCGCAGAAAACCAGGTGATTCCATGAGAAGAAGGATGTTCTGTAGAACGGTTGTACCAGTTTAGCTGCGTGGAGGACATAGCAATCTTGCAGCTGAATATGTTCACTAAGAATCACTATTTTTCCAGAAAATTGCCCAAGATTATCAGAGAGAGAAGATAAGAGATGCAATTTGCCGTATTGCCGAGAAACAGTGCTGATATCTCTTTGAAGAAGTGCTTTAAAAGTTTCTCCCCAGAAGTCGGAGGCGCGCGGTAACAAGTCGAAGTCCTGATGTGAACCCCCTCCCCCCGGAGCTTCCTGCGGTAAATACGTCTGAACACCTCCGTTCTCTGGCGGAGGCATCGAGTCGAACTGATTGGCGGAAAGTTGTTTTCTGAGGTGGAGGCTGTTGTGTTGCGTTCGAGTGTATCACAGAGCCTAATGGAGCCTGAAGAGTCTCAACCAACATGACAAGCTAAGTGGAATCACAAAACCTCACAAACTCCAATACGCACCGGCGCAGGGGGAGGGGTGCAGCTGTGGGATGTCTGAGGGGTGTCTTGAAGGTGAAACTGCTTCCAGTGATGTGAGACATAAAGTGAAACTTCACCTGGAGAACAGAAGCACTGCTGTCTATGGCTATACTGTCTTTGCAAAGTTGAAAGGAAGGAAAATTGAGGCCCCGCCTCTTTCATTTTGAACTCGATGGTACACAGCAAATTGAGAAGAGTTATATTTCTGGTGTTGGTGAAATCTAAGCAAAAGCAGAGTTAATCCCCACTCTGAATAGAGTCAAATCCCTTATATGTTTACAAATAGTTGAAGTCAAAACAAAGTGTCTTCAGATCAAATCTGTAGGTGTCGTAGTAACATCAACTCTGAACTATTTAACTCTTAACTCCAAACGTGGATGTGACACTTCAGGTGTAAATCAGGCCCCGCCCCCACCATGCTACACAGCGACAGGAGCTAAATACCGACTGAGGAGCCTCTCGTTCAGTTGTGCTACAGGCTATTTCACCGTGGTTTTATGTCGACATTGTTCGATAAGTAAAATGAGCCAACTTTATGTTCGCGTTAGGTTTTGATATTCATATTACCCCTCTGGCACCTGGTCTGTCTTCAATGGCGAGACACTCATGGTAAAGTTATGGCGCCACATTAGCCGCGCTAAGCAGTGATGATTTTAGTTCGTCATTTGGTTCGCTAAAACTTGTAATTTGATGGTAAAGACTGTATCTGCTATGGTAAAGTTTTAGACCATATTTTTGTTGTGTTGTTAACTCAGCTAAGCAAGCTAATGCTGAATAAGCAGTGTATCGGTTGTGGGCTGTTAGCATTATGTTATTCAACTAATACTTCATCATACGTCGATTATTTTTATCACACCAGTATGATAAGTCTTCCATGATGGTGATGACTAACTATGATTTATTTATCACAAGTTTTATAGTGTTTTAAATGTTAATTTGTGGTGCATGTTTGAAATAAATGAGTTTTAACTAAACATTATGGCATTATTTTTAGCAAACCTTATTTTCTAAGTATTATTTTAGTAATTTAGAAGAGCTAATTTTACACCTTACAGTGTTAAAATGACTGTAACACTTGTATAGTTAACCAACAATCCCGAAAGAGAGTTAATGTCTAACACTACATAAAAGTGTTGAGATAAAGTAACACTAGTTAGTGTTAAGAAGTGTTAAATTTTAACTCCAAAAAAAGAGTCAATAATTAGACTGAGTTAGTGTTAAGGTACTAAGGGCCCTATCTTACACCTCCTGCTACCCAATACCCAATACCCATTACCTGCAAATTTCAGATTTAGGAGCCTCTGGCAACCGCTAATGCAATCTTCCGCTCCCAAAAGCTGCTACCCATTTTGCCGTCTCCCTTACTCACATTGTGGGCGCGGCAATGGGCGTGTCTCTTGCGCTTTCCACAAATTCGGTATCTTGCGGTACCTGTATCTCGCAGATTTTGGGTATTGGGTAATGGGTGGTCTGACCACGAAACTGTGGATTTATAGCAGAAGATCCCAGATGCGGTCCAGACAGAGCTGCTGCCATCAGATTCAACGTTAGATGACATCGTAGATGACCGGTCGCCTCCAGCCGAGTTCCTAGTTAATATTTAGCTGGTTTTCTCGGTTATTTTGTGCTCCTTTGCTTCCCCCTCAATCAGCCGTTCATGCAGATGATGTCACGTGATGAGAGGAAGAGGCGGATGGAATGAGAAGGTCCCGATTCATCCTTCAGCAGTAGGGATGGAACGGTTATTACGGTAAAGTGCGGTAAAGATTTTACGCGATAACGATTACCGTTTATGTTTGACTTCATCTCATTATCGCAGTCGATTACCAGGATATGTAATATCAGCCTCATTCAAGTCTGCGAGCAACTCACGACTGTGTCTCGCATGAATATGTAGCTTGTAACATCGGCATCGTAACGTTAGCATGGCGGAAAGTGATGATAGCACGCAGGACATTTACCAACCCAATAAAATGATGAAATCTGAGGTCTGGACATATATATATATTTTTTTTAAGAATGCAGAGGGACAACTGGTGGAGGACAATGATCCTGTCTGCAGATCCCTTGTTTACATTTTATTGTAATTTGTAGAAGCAACTTGAAGGAGCTAAGGCTAATGCTTCAAGCTACTGAGATGTTTGACCAAGAGTAACCTGGTTGACGCACTTCGTTAACTCGCATTTCGTAAACGTTACCGTTGCGTGTTGATCGAAAAAGGGCCGTAACGATGTTCTTCTGATGCAGTTAAAATATTAATTTATTCCATTAACTGATCTGACAACCATAACGCCGGCAGTTAGCGCCACAGCGGTCAAAAACCTTTTGCCCTTCTGGGTCAAACAGCTAACCAATAACAGGCAGCTACCTTTATACCTGACCCTCAGGTAACAACACAGCGACACCCACAGACACACAGAGTGAACTACAATTCAGAACAACATATTTGGCTCCTAAACAACTGTTTCTTTATTTGCACATTTATACGTATTTAAGGTTCAGCTTAAAGTCCAAAGTTTATTTCATTTGAACTTCACTATAATTTTTGTTCCTGATAATTGTTTGCATATTTTGACCTACTATGGTTGTTAAAGTGTTTATTTAAATTTGCACCAGACAAATAAGCTTTGTTCCTGTTATTTATTTGTTCATTTAAAATAAAACCTCTTTCTGTGCCAGTTGTTTGCCCTTTTAATGTGAAAGTTTCATTTTGATAAGATTTTGGCTTCTGAGGTTTTAGTATGACAAGAAAATCACAGGATTTTGTGAAATTATTTAAATGTATGTGTTTTTTGGACATTTGTACAGCAATTAAGAATATCACGATAATATCGTAAATCGTGATAATTTGGTCACTATAATTGAGATATGACATTTTCCATATCGTTACATCCCTATTCAGTCGCATCACAAGCAGCGGGTCATTGATGCAGGCTGGTTCAGTAGTGATGATGGCGCATCGCCAGGACAATCCGATTATTGATCCTTCCTTGAATCTGGAGTAAAGGATGCTGTCTGGAAGGAACTACGCAGGGCCTTGAGGTCATTTCTCCAGAGATAATTCCTGTGTGTGTTGAAGGTTGAGCAGGAATGAGGAATTTGATCAAAAAGATCACTCAGGTCTTCACGACATCCATCAGCCGGTTCTTGCAGATCCAGTACCTGTTATGGCAACGTGTCCACGGTTATTCTGACCTTTCACGCTCTACAGACGAAGAGGAAATCACAACACGCACGAAGCTGCTTTCAGGCATTCAAGATTCGCTGCCGGACTATCCAGTCATGATTTACATCTCCTGAGTCAGGGACACATCAACCCGAGGAAAGGCTGAATCTGTGGGTCTCATAAGATGAGATGACTGTCACCGAACACACAGGCCCGTGGGCTGCAGACTGAGCCGCACAAAACCTGCATCAGCAGAGATGAGGAGGCAGAAAATCCATCAGCAGCTTCCCACACAGAGAGAGAGACCAGCAGCAGAATGAAATTAATCTGACTGAAGCCCAAAATAAAGTGCCTCAAAAGCTGTTTGCCACGACGGTTACCAATAATATTTCACTGAGGACCCGAGAATAAAGAGGGCCTTTCAGTTCTGGACCTGGTTTCTAATAGCTTCTTTTCAGGAGGGAATCTTTCTTTTTTAGGCTTCAGAGAAACGGAGAAGCCTGAATTCCTGCATAATTTGCATTAATACTGAGTTTCCTTAAATTAAGCCACAACAACAAGGTGCAGACGTCCTTCTCTGCACTTTCAGCAATGACATCTGAGTGTAGATGTTACAGTTCATGTGGACACGTTTGGCATCTGGCTACATGACGTTATGCACGGTGGATCAGGATTATAATAGTTTTGGATTTTCCATTAGTTTTAGTTTAGTTTTTCCAACTTCAGTTAGTTTTAATTAGTTTTTAGAGCAGTTTTGCTAGTTTTTATTCATTTTTGTTTTGAAATACTTAGTTTTAGTTTTTATTAGTTTCATGGTTAGTTTTATTTTGTAAATTAGGGTTGTAATTTTGGTTGGAGTGAAGCGCTGAACTTTTTGAAGGCTATCGAATCACATAGTCGCGTTTACATTCTGGTCTCAATAAACATATTTATCAATGCGTCTTCCCTCTTGTGGTGTTCCTGCGTATTTACTGACCAGCAGCTATCTGGTCTCCATGGAAACAGTCCATTATAGTTGCTGTTTTCTCCCGTTCCTTCCCAACGCTGACTGGCCTGCAGCTGTAGCTAGTTTCCAGAGGGCTAGCTTAGGCTAGCTTATCCAGGTAGTCTTGGTTAGCCTTCTTGTGCGAGCTTTTCAAATGGACTTTCAGATTCCTGGGTTTTTTTCTCCTTGAGAAGTATTCCACACATTGTATCACCTGCTTCTACAACAAGGCACTTATTTTTATCATTAACACAGTCGTAGTCAAAGAAATCCCAAATAGGACTGAGCTGCTTTCTCCCAACTTTTGCCGCAGCCATCACTGCTAATCGCTTTTTTTTGCGGTTGTTGTTGTACGGCAGAGCAAAGTTAATAGATTTCAAATATTTATGAGGAAAAAAAATTACAAACACAAAAATGAAGGACATTCTTGACATTATTATAGTTAATTTTAGTTCATTTTATAAACACATAATACAGTTTCAGTTAGTTATTGTTTTTTTAAAAATTTAGTTAACGAAAATATTTTTTCAATTCTAGTTTTCGTTATTTCGTTCGTTTATGATAAAAACCTTGCGGTGGATACGAAATGCTCATAAGGATGTGAGGGGTGGACAAAGACGTCAGACTGGGGAGATGTCCATCCCAGAAAATCCCCAGTAAATGGATGCAGGATCTTAGGAAGTTTTAAGGAGATTGTAGTTTCAACTAAACTGATGATTTGGCTGAAGATGAGCAAAGTCAGTCGTCACGGTTTCTCTTTGAACTTCATGGTGAAGGAAGTTGCTGCTGTTCAGTTAGCAGGTGGTTTCCTGAGGCGAATGCAAGCCAAATATATCTCAACATGTGCTGATGTTGGTCCTCATGTCACGGACAAACTAAACAAGCATAAAAACCGCCTCCTCTTGATGCGGCAGAACCGATCTAAGGGCTGAACATCAGTCAACATTCAGGCTCTAAAACGTGACCATGGCAGTTGATGACGTACGGACCTGATGTTTGAGGTCGGTAGATGGCCGCTTCATCTCTGTGTCTGAAGGTCATTGCACGACGCCGCCCGTTTCTAATCTCTGTCACCGACACTTCAGTCGTAGCCTCTGCAGTTCCAGGCTGTGATTTCAAAAATGCCAAACTATCGAAACAGACCAAAACTCCTGGGTGGCCCTCTGGGGGACGGGGGGGGGAGGCAGGAGCCTGAATTTGTGGCTGCTTTTTAAAAAGTGGATGCCGTGCACTTTAGAGCCCAATTCCAAAGCTATGAATCTCAAACAGGCTGGAAGGAAAATCTCACTATTCACTGCTCAGACGCCTCACAGCTGCAGATCGCAGGTCAGGCTGAAAACAGTTTTCCTAAGTGGTTCTGCTGAAACCTGCTGGCTGCTCAGACCTGTGTTAGTGTCAACCCCCCACCCACTTCCTCCAGGTCATTACACATGAACAGATTTGCGCCAGTCATCGTTGGGCGAGGAGAAGCTAATGGTTCAGAGACATTATCCTGCTCTTATACATCTTTCTGCATGAAAAAGGTCAGCAGACGTATAAACCAGAGGAGGGTTTTCCTGCGGCGCCTCGTTTGCATCAGAATCTCCATCTTGGATACACGATTAGTCAGCACCTGCCTCGGGTCTATGTACGAGCTGTTGGTTTCCAGATATTTTAATGAGTTGAGCGAAGACGAGCGCCGTTCGGCCTCCTGAGACCCAGCCTGTTTGTCTACGTCCTCTGTGGTGGACATTTGTTTTTGCTCGATACCTTTTCACTTCCCCTAGCTACTTCACTAAGTCCTGTTGTCCTAAAGCAGGGATCACCAAATGGCAGACCTTGGTCCGGATCCGGACCAAGTAAAGGTTCTGTCCGGACCAGTAATCAGTGCCACATAAATACCTCAAAATACATAGTTAAATTTTTTTCCCAGTGTCCAGGGAAAACCGTGAGCACAGGTAAACTAGACGTTTGCGGCAATCACCAACCGTTTACGGCCGACAGCTCTGAGAGCCACTGAAATTCATTTACTTCAGAAACAAACGAAGAGAGAAGAAGACATGGCATGCTCGAAGGTGCAAAAGGTTGGTGCTGAACATCTACATTTCAAAAGTGAGTGGACAAAAGAGTATGAGTTTATCCTTCTGACCAGGCAGTGGTAAACCGTTATGCCTGATATGCTGTGAAACAGTGGCATTAATCAAAAGCGGAAATATCAAGTGCCTGTTAGGATTTAGGATTAGCTATGTAGATTTTTTAACTTGTTATAATTGTTAAAGCTAAAACTTGACATGAGGGAATGCTGTCTCCTTTTATGACAGTGAGTTCCTCAGCTTGGGTTTATGACTTGGATTGCTGTGACATCCTCCCCGAACCCCACCAACAGTTTGCGACCAGGGGTCTGTGACAGGATAGATAAACATTTGAGGGACATCTCACAACCACATGTGTCTGGACCTGCTGTTGGTCATCTGAACTCGAAGACAAAGGCCATAAAACTCAGGAGTATGAGAGGATACGCCTTCTCTGTGACTATAAGAACTCAGGACATTTTGAGATTTGGGTGCATTTCTTGGCATCTCCTCGTGGTGTCAAGAAGTGTACCATCGGCCGATTAAAATATTCTGCATGGCATAATAATTCTTTGTATTCATGATTGTATTAAACTCTTTGATTGACCTTTGTTTCTAGTCATGTCATTAGGCACCAGATAAAAGAACAGGGAGAGATACTTTCACGCCACTACGAGACCAAACACAAGTTTTTTTTTACGAAATCTTTCCACCAAAGTCTGAAGTGAGAGCGCGGATCAACAAGCTTTGGGCCCAGTACGACAGTGTTACATGGTCAACTAGAAAAGCACTGGGAGAGCGCAGACCTCCGCCAAAAGCAAGAATTATTGAAACTTTGAAAGTGATCCAGAATCCAGGATTTCTTCCGGATCACACCCAAAATGAAATCAGTTCTTCCTTTTCACATTTCCGACAACTCCTGAAAATTTAATCAGATTCCCTCCACAACCTTTTGAGTTATGTTGAACACAGACAGATAAAAGCCTGCAAAAACAACCTCCTTTGCGGAGGTAATAACTTCATTATTCTTATGAGGTAAATAAGTTCATAAAAAGTTGGCCTTCAGCTGTTTGAATTTGATGCCATTGTTGGGTTAATTGTTGTCAGAAAAAGGAAAGATGAAAATATGAAGAGAAAAGGCACTTCTAAAAACTTTGTTTGCATCATTTCAGGAAGAGGCACTTTTGATTTTATTATGAAGAAATATTTTTTATCAGTTGTAATGCAGGGCTGAAATTCACTGTTAGCTACATGTGTCTCTATGTGAACACAAAAAATAAATGTTAAACTGACATGGAAATATATGATGTTCTTTTGATTAAGATGGACAGGCTATATATGCCATGGTATGGGATGCAAGAGATATGTGGTTTGGACCTTGTGACAGAAAAAAATTTTGTGACTGGACCCATTGGAATTTTAATTGATTAACTCTGTCCTAAAGAAAAGCACACCCCGGCCTTTTTCCTTTTCCCTTTTTATTTTTTAATAAGAGGATGCAAAGAGAAACCTTCTTTGGAGAGTGAGGCCACTGACACCAAGAAACTTCCTGCTCTCGGTGGAGGCAGTCGCATCTCTGTGAGCTCCTATCTATCTGTCCCTGCTGCTTCCCTTTGTCTTGTCTGAGCATTTTTGGAGCCTCACTCGGCATAATATTCAAATCTCTAATCATGGATCTGGTCAGCTGGTTTCTCAATGCAATTAATCAATTTTTCTCGAAGAGAAAAAAGGGCACAGGAGAGTCCTCCGGTCCCCATGGAACACTGGCTGGATACATCAAGGAATCTTATGGATGGAATCTGGGATGTCTTCCCCCCCTGTTCATTGTGGACGCCAAAGTTGTGTACCTATTGGGATTTATGATCACAGGATTTCTGCTGTTTGGAGTTGGCGGATACCTGCTGTATCGGAAAATTTACACGGCAGCTGCTATCCTGGACGCCGTAAACCTGTCTGCCGTGTGTGTTGGAGTGAGCCGCGCTGTGAACACTCAGACTGCTTGGTGAGCTGAATCAGAAACTGGAAGTGATTCTAGTGACGGTTTCTGAACTCTCTGGCGAAATGGATTCGATCCTGGAGAAGTTGCAACGCTGCTCAGGGAGAATTGATCTGTAATTCGGACAATTGGAGTTATTCCCGTCGAGATGAACCAGCAAGAACTTTGAAGGCAGACAGAATTATGTCAGTCTGACCCAAACATTCTTCTCTTATCTGAATCTGGCTCCCCTGAAACCGAAGCTCGCCTCCAAGGCTGGCCTTCGACCTAATCTCTCCTGAATATTATGACTTTTTGACGCTCCTTCCCCGACTCCTCCCCTTTCCAAACAACACCTGTGGCTCCAGACCAGGGGTCACTGGCTTACGAACACACATACACATGCACACACACACACTTCCCGCCCCCTGCCCAACTGCCTCCGCTGGCTCCTGGCTGTTTTTACCCCCCCACGCTTGACGGACTGGGCACTGCGCGCCGGGATCTGGCAGCGAGTGCATGGACTGTTTGGCTGGACACCCCCCCTACAATCCCCACCTCCCACCCACCTCTCATGTCTTAGTCTTAAGTTTTTCTATGCTTATTTGCTATTTGTTGAGGTTTTTTTGTGAATCTCACAACATGCCCCTCAAGGACATGTTGTGTGAGACATGTTTTTTTTACCCTCTCCCCCTCCTCTCCCCATGTGATCGTATTTTCCTCTGATAAGGGGAGCGCTGCTACAAGTGGCTGCTGACCCCCCAGACACCGTCGACTCCTGTCTAACATGTTGTTGTTTGTTTCTGTATGTTTTTCTTGGCGATGTACTGGAAATGTAAATTTCACTGTGTTGGGACGCTGGCTCAGTGACAAATAAAGGCATTCTGATTCTGAAAAGTCCACAGCAACGAGGAACTGATCTCTTTTCCAGGCCGCTGCCCCGTCTGTTTGCTTCTGCTGCAAAGTTCATGTGACAAATCAGCTGCCAGATGTTCCTCAGCAAGACGAGAAGCTTTTTATTGTTTTGTCTCACTGTCTGAAGTCAAATCAGACTAAGGGTGAATTCCAATTCCTCCCTTAACCTTCAATCTCAACCCTCAGTCTCAAAAATGCGCTCTCCCGCTAAGGGCAAGTGCTGTCCCAATTCTTAGAAAGTCAAGTTGAGGGACGAGTTTGAGGGCTGTATCGCCCTCAAAATTGAGATTTTCTGGCACCACCCTTGGAAGTAAGGGCTACCCAGAAGGCACTGGGTAATTTAGCCAAGACATCTTCGAAAAGGATGGGGACAGAAAAAGATAGCTACAAACGTAAGTATCTTCGTATATCTTAAAGATATAAATGTTACGAAACCATTTTATTGTGTTTGTTTGAGATTTCTTTTCTTGGATTAACATTGTTGTTGCATAACATTTATTTTTTTACTTTACGATATTTGCTGCCGGTAACGTGAAGCGACCCGTCCCGGTTGCTTCACGTTACTTGTATTCGTCGGTGCTCCCGGTCCGCCATCCCGGGACCGGCGGCAGGGGGTCCCGGTCCCGTCGGCAGTCCAGGTCGGCTTCACGTTACTTGTATACCTTGTTGTGTAGCGATGGAGGACTGAATAACGTATCCTCTATTGTGTTATTTGCTAATATTATTTGGAGAATATTCAGCGCTCTTTTCAATGTTATCCCCGTGTAATTTCAGGAAATATAGAGACAACACGGGCTCTGATACATTTCAGTCTGAAGACGTAACTGCAGTCAAGGGGTGTCCCATTTCTAAGTCACAAGATAGTCCTGACACTTACTTTCGAGGGTTTAGATTGAGGGCCAAAAATTGAGGGTTAAGGGCGAGGGTTGAGATTGAGGGTTAAGAGAGGAATTGGAATTGGCCCTAAACCTCTCTTGTTTCAGGTCAGTCAGGATGAACAAAAACATTTCATGTTGTTAAATGCCACTATTAGAATTTTATATTGTTTCTTCAAGGTCAAAAGTTTACATACGTTTCCTTAGTATTGAGTAGCATTTCCTTTGACTTGGGTCAAACGTTTTGGGGAACCGTCCACCGTCTTCTGACAGGAAGTTTGCTCCCACTCACTTTTTCAGATCCGCCCACAAATGTTTGATGGGATTCAGATCAGTTCTTTGTGATGGCCGCTCCAAGACACTGACTTTGTTGTCCTCAAGCTACTTTTTAAATCATGTTGGCAGCATGTTTAGGGTCATTGTCCATCTGAAGACCCATTTGGGTCCAAGTTTTTAGTTTCCTGGCTGATGTCTTTAGATGTTGCCTTAATATTTCCATGTAAAGTTCTTTTTTCATTATAAAGAGCTCCAGTTCCTGCAGCAGCAAAACAGCACCACAGCATGATGCTGCCACCTCCATGCTTAACAGTTGGATGTTACGTTGGTCATTATAACAGTTCTACTTTAGTTTCATCAGACCACAGAAGTTAAGATCTTTGTCTTGGTGCCTTTTCGCAAACTGTAATCTGGCTTTTTTAGGTTTTTTCCTTCAGCCCGTGTCGGTGCAGGACTCGTTTCTCTGAGGATGATGACACTTTCTCGCCAGCTTCATCCAGCATCTTCACAAGGGCTTTAGCTTTTGTTCTGGGGTTGATTCGCACATTTCGGACCAAAACACGTTCATCTCTGGGACACAGAGCCCGTCTCCCTCCTGAGCGCTGTGATGGCCTGACATTTCCAGGATGGTTTTACTTGCGTATAATTGTTTGAACAGATGAACGCGGCTCCTTCAAGCATCTGGAAATTGCACCTGAGGATGAGCCAGACTGGTGGAGCTCCATGATTCTCTCTCTGATTTCCTGTTTGATTTCTATTGATTTTACCATGATTTCAAATATGATTTCAGAGTGTTTGAGGTGTGGCCTTGATTACATCCCCAGGTGTGACGTCAGTTAACCTATCAGGGGCTTTCAAAGCCATGACCTCATCATCTGGGCTTCCCTACATTGTTAGTAATTTTTGTGTATGTAAACTTTTGACTTAAAAGAAAATAACATAAAATTCTCTAAGAAATTCTCTCTTTCATTATCGTGGCCAGTGTTAGGCAAGTTCACTTTCTACACGAACTAGTTAAGTTCATAGTTCACAGAAATTAAAATGAACTAGTTCAGTTCACCATTTCAAAAAAATGAACTTTTTTAATGTTGCTGCGAGCAATTATTTGTCAAAATGTTTACCACTGCCCATATACTACACCACCACAAACGGCAATTATTTTATCCATTTTAACTGTCGAAAACTATTGGTCCAATTCAGAATCATTAACCAACCAGGGTTCACATTAGCATTGAAGGGACAGTCCATGTAAAACTGTAATTTCCATTTCAGCTTCTCTCTACAGCAGCCATTCCCAAACTTCAGAATATCAAGACCCATTTTGAAATGTGAAAAATCTCCGCAGCCACCGAAACCTTTAATCACAACTGTGATCAACATACAGGACCAGGAACCATGATCTGATATTAATGTAAGGGGTCAACAAATAAGGTGACACTTGTCATATTAAGTTAAGATGACAGTAGAATAACACTTAACTGGTTTGTTTTATTACTTCTTGATGTTTTCATGTCATGAATATTTTACAGTAATTAAAACATATTTAAAAAAGATTGAGGATTTAAAACACATTTGTTTAATTTTAATGACCTCTCACGGCCCACCTGCAGTACCTCGACAGCCCACCAGGGGGCCGCGGCCCACACTTTGGGAATCACTGCTCTACAGTAGATTAAAAATATGAGGAAAAACTTGCTGCCAAATGGTCTTTATTATCAGACAAAAACAGGTCCTTAAGGTGCAAATGTTTTTCTCCCCATTTCAATATTTCAATCCTCCCGGCAGTCGGGGGTCTCCTCCAGCTCTGGGTAACTGCAGCTTTCATCTTCCTGCTTGTTTTAAACGTTTGATGACGCAATTGTTAGCGTGACAGCAGCGACAGCCGTGTTGCCATGTTTGATTGATTTCCTCAGATACATATCAGGCTCGTTTGTGGTGGATTTTAAATGGGGTTCACTGGAAACCTGGAACGGTTTTGAACTTTGAAAGAGCGTCGTTCACAACTGCCCAAATGAACTCGTTCACGCCCCCCGCTGGTGAAGGAGAAAGAGAACGTGCTCAGTTCACGTTCACACAAAATATGAACTAGTTCGTGAAATTTCGTTCAATGAATGCGTTCAGGTACAACACTGGTCGTGGCATTTAACAAAATGAGATAATTTTGTTAATTCTGACAGACCTGAAACAGGAGAGATTTAGTCTGATTTGACTTTAGACATTTGACTTTATGACATTTTTAGACAAAAAAAAATGAAATGTGTTTTTGCACAGTATATGTAAGCTTCTGGCTTCAACTGTATATTATAACAACATGCACGTAAAACACTCAGGACACGCAAGTCTAAGGAACTCGATCTGCATCATTTTCCCAAACAGCATCCTTTACTTTAAATTCAGAGACGGATTAATACTCCAGAGTATTCCAGTAACGTCTGTCATCCCCAGTATTGAGGTTATTAAATCTGCCTGCATCAGCGATGCCAGCGAAGGATGAACCAGAACGTCTTCAGTGAACCTGCATCTTCCCGTCGTCGTCTAAAATCTGACACGTGAACAACTCACTTTGGCAAAATTAGTGAGAAGCTAAGTAATCTCTGCAGCGTGTTCAACAATTAGACGTCTTTATCTGTTTGCTACCCAAACATAACATCTCCCTGCACAAACACGGAGCGCTCAGACAGATAAAGTTGTAACGAGGAGATTAGGAGAGAGATCTATTGTTCCAAAGTGCCCTCTGATGTATTTCATTGTGACGGCATGGCGACGTTTTACGGCCGCCCTCTTTCCTCCACGGCTCTCACGGCTCTCACGGCTGATTCAGTTGGGTCAAAGAACGCCACAGCGAGCCTTTACAGGAAAAGCTGCTGCTCTGAAGAGTTCTCCTGTATCATCTGAAGGAAATAACCGAGGCCTGCCATCTTTGAACGTTAAACTCTGAGTGAACTCAAGACTCAGAGGGCGGGTGGAGATGCTCCAACCCTGCATGGGAAAGAATTAAAAACCCTTTATCGGTGCTGATGGAGAGCATTGATCCCGTTTTCCTTTACACTCGGCAAACCTTTCTGCTGTTCTTCCGACAGTTCAGAAGACACTGAAAGGTTACGAAAGGGTTTAAATAAAACCTTGTCACAAAAGAAGTTTGAAAAGTACAAACGAGGACAAGTTCAGTGCTGTTTTGTTCATGTCAAAATGTAAAAGAAAACGGGAAGAACTTGGCCAGTCTGGCACCTGGAAACGACATCCGTAACGAGCGCCGCTGAGCGAGGAACCGCTGTGACCTGCAGCGGCGTGGCTGGAGGAACCGCAGCGGATCATTTCAGGACACGTCTACGTGGAAGATGCTGAGACCTGAAACCAGCGCACAACTTTCAGGCTTTCCTTTTATTTATCACCGATCAGATACGACTAGGGAGATTTTTCCGATTCCATTATTGATACTATTTAACGATTCGATTCTTTATCAATTCTCTTATCGATTCTAATTTGGGGGAAAAAGGAGAACAAACAGTTTTATTAGCATCAATTTTTTCTACTTAGAAGTCACGACCTTACAAACTCAACAGCGAGGTCAAAAGAGGCCCAAAGCCTGGATAACGTGTTAACTGTTGTAATATGTAACTGTGCAAATACACAAGAATGTGTAACATTTTACTAACAGATTTTTCCTAATAGAAATGAAAAAAAATCTCCCTTTTAAACGGATATATGAGCTCACTAAGCACTCAAAAATAATAATAAAGAAAGATAAATACTATCAAATACAACGGAACAGTGCATAGTGCAAATCTGCAAATACTATGAAGAATTAACAATTCTTCTGCAGAAAAATAATCATGTCTTCCAGCCTCTGAACCAGCCAGACTCTCTCTCTCGTCACGGTCATCTTCTAAATGTAAAGCAGAAGACATTCGTTTAATAGCATAGCGTTAATGTTATAGCGTGTTTTACAAAGAAGCACATAGGCAGTGGGATAGCTACTTACCAGAGTTACCAGAGGTGATCTTAGCTTGGCTACTGCTGCTGGGTTGAGATCCATCAGTCCGAAGCGTCAAAAACACGACACTCGTTATCGCATGTTGTGTGTTCAAATGTTTCTGCATGTTAGCCGTGTTCCCTCCCGACGCTGTTATCTCCACTTTACAATGACTGCTAGTTGCCTTGTTGCCATCTTTCTTTGGTGAAGTGAAGCCAAACTTTGGAGCGTTTGAACCTGGTGGGCGCCATTGTTGTTTCCAACTCCACTGCGTGTGCTAAACCGACGTAACTTAATCACGTAAGTGCTTTCTGGAATTGACTGTGCGTAACTTGCGTAAATTACGTGAGATTCGTGCTGGTTCGAATCGATAAGAGAATCGCTAGATAAACTGCCAAACGATTCCATGGAATTGAAACACACGGAACCGGTTCTCTACAGGAACCAGTTCTCGATTCCCAACCCTAGATACGACATGTAGACAGCTGAAAAGCACGTGGATTTAGATGTAGATTCTCATGTGGAAATCAATCAGATATGAGTTGGATCCATGCATTTGCACGAGCCTCGTCTCTCTACAAGGCTCACCCTAGTTATATATTATATTCTGGTTGTGATGTGGGCGGGGCTTCAGACTCACACTCAGTCAAGAGCCAGTTGTGATCTGGATCAGGTCCGTGTCGGAGTCCCCACGCTCCGTTTCTGTCGTCAAAGTTCTCAAAAACCTATAAAGTGCCTCAGTTTTCTTTAAAGTAGACATGCAGCAGCAAAAAGAGCGTGATAGTCTGGACCGGGTCGGGCACAGAGAGCTTTATTTTTCAGCACACAAGTACAGAGTCCAAAAAAAGTTCGAGTTAATCTGCAGAACAGCTGATTTTCCTGATCTGAGCATCATATTTATATCTATTTTCTGTGGGACTGGTCAACTTCATCCTCATCCTCAACACAGGCCCTGGTTCATGAGTTAATCGCCCATATTATGCTTCATATAAGAGATACAGCGATAAAGAATATGTCTAAGAAAATAACACAAGGAAAAGTAAAAGAGTAGGAAAAATGGACATTACAGTAGTTTATTGGTCTGAAAGAAACTCCAGCAGTTTTTTAGCTCAGAGGGATCGTTTCTCTTCCGACACCGTCCAGGATTCACTCCTGTGTCGTCGTTTTCTCGAGTCTCCTCGTCGCCTCTGGGACGATCTACAGCGGTTGGACAATGAAACTGAAAGACCTGCCATTTTAGTGTGGGAGGTTTCATGGCTAGATTGAACCAGCATCAGCATACCACCAAGAAGGACGAACCACATCCAACAGGATTAAATGGTGTCTGAAAGGGATGTTCAGGTGCTAACCTGGATTGTATCCAAAAAAAACATCAAACTACATCTGCCCAAATCACAGCAGAATAAATGTGCACCTCAACTCTCCTGTTTCCACCAGAACTGTCCATCAGGAGCTCCACAGGGTCATTATAAACGGTGGGCTGCTATAGCCAAAACTTTGGTCACTCGTGCTGGTACCAATCTCTGGTTTCAATGGTGCAAGGAGTGAAAATCTTGGGCGGTGGACAATGTGAAAGATGTATTGTTCTCTGATGAGTCCAGCTTTACTGTTTTCCCCACATCTGGGAGAGTTAGAAGCCCCAAAGAAGCGTACCAGCCAGACTGTTGCATGCCCAGAGTGCAGCATGGGGGTGGATCAGTGATGGTTTGGGCTGCCATATCATGGCATTCCCTTGGTCCAATACTTGTGCTGGATGGGCATGTCACTGCCAGGGACTACCGGACCATTCTGGAGGACCATGTGCATCAAACATTGTATTGTAGTGTCTGGAAAAACACAATATATATCTGATATTTACATGATATTTACCTTTTTACATAAAGT
This sequence comes from Hirundichthys speculiger, assembly GCA_018398805.1. NCBI lineage: Eukaryota > Metazoa > Chordata > Actinopteri > Beloniformes > Exocoetidae > Hirundichthys > Hirundichthys speculiger. The sequence goes on from JAGFBZ010000110.1 coordinate 1,081,963, forward strand.
TTAACTCCGACTTGCTGTTAGGCCTTTTGTTGAGTTCACTGAGTTTGTTTTCGCCTGATGTATGAGGATGGTCTCAAGGACACATTCCCACACTTACAAATTTGGAAGATCTGATATTAGGAGAAAAAGGGAGTAATATCCTGTGTTCGGTCCTTATCAGAAGACCCCAGATGGTTATTGTCCAAAGGGAAAAACATGTCAAGCAATTGCCAAAGAAATCACGATTGATTCCAAGTTTGTCTGAAATCAGATCTGGCTATGACTATAAAAACTGTCACTTGATGTACGTCCCTGTTCTTCTTGTCACCCATTCGATTCAGAAGATCCCAGACGCTGCGCAAGTCTGTATTAAGCTTCTTTTTTGCAAATAAACTTTATATGTATGTAAAGGACAGCGTCAGAGCTTCCAGCTTCCATCACTTTTTGACACGCTGAAGACTGAGAGAGACTCCAAATCACCTCTAGCAGAAACCACAGTATCCTGAAGGCGGCACCGTGTATCAGTATGACAATGCACCAATACACCAAGCAAGACTGGTGAAAGATTGGTTTGATGAACATGAAAGTGAAGTTGAACATCTCCTTTGGCCTGCAGTCACCAGATCTGAATATTATTGAACCACTTTGGGGCGTTTTGGAGGAGCGAGTCAGGAAACGTTTTCCTCCACCAGCATCACATAGTGACCTGACCACTGTCCTGCAGGAAGAATGGCTTCAAATCCTCTGCTGACCACTGAGCAGGACTTGTATATGTCATTCCAAGATGGACTGACGCTGTATCGACTGCAAAAGGAGGCTCTACACCATACTAATAAATGATTGTGCTCTAAAACCAGGTGTTTCAGTTTCATTGTCCAACCTCTGTAGTTTCACCGTCGTTCGCATGCCACATTGTGCCAAGGAGTGATGACCTGGTCGGCAGTCCAGAGTAACTTTGGTTGGTTTTTGCCAGGAGACGCTAAAACCATCGTGACGCTTCCAGGAAACAAAACAACATCCCTTCAAATAAAATTACAGGTGATGTTTTTACGTGCAGGACGCCGTCCTCTGACCGAGAGACTCTTTAATACCGATTCCAACACATGACTTCCTGATGAGTCGACGTGGAGTTGTGGGACTCGCTGCAGACGACAAAGAAGGTGATTTTAGGTAGAAATGAACTGGACGCAGAGAAGTTGGCCACGACTGGTGGGAGCCAAACACTAATGCACCATTAAGTAATTTGTCTTCAGTAAGTCAGCAGTCGCTCCAAAGTGCCCTCTGCTGCACGTTCAGGATGCACACTCGAGAAAGTCATCCAAAAATGCTTTTTATAGAATTGCCGGGTCAACTTGCTTTGTATCCATCTTCTCCCTATAATATCCTCCAGTGTCAGTCTGCACACACGTGTGTGTGTGTGTGTGTGTGTGTTCGTCTACACTGTATTAACTGTACGCCATCCACCTCTTGTTCCACCTCTACAGTCCCCCAATTACTGTAATCTCCTTCCTGGCTAATCCTGAACTTTGAAGTGGAGCGCTTTGCTGAACATCAAAGTTGTCTTCTCGCTCCTCAGCTCACGCCGGCCTCAGAAACACTACTGGATATAACGGGAGAGGAAAGAGGATGAAGCCAACACAGCTCAAATATACACTTCAGCAGACTTTAACAGAGGAACGAACGCCTGAAGCTGGAGATCAACACTGAGGAGAACAACGCAAAACAAGAGCTTTTCAGCAGGTTCAAAACCTTAAAACTCTCTCTCCTATCTTAACTTATAGATAGGGGTGCACGATAATTATCGACCCGATACCTATCGGGCTGATAACATCGACCCGATAACTATCAGGCCGATAACAGGAAATTATGACGTCATTCCTGATAAGTCCGATATCATGACGAATAGCCCCGATAACATATTTTTGTCAACACAGGCAGTGCCTCGCTCCCTCTGAGCCTTGAATGACCGGCAGTGAATGTTATGTTCAAGTGACGTCCGCATAATCAGAAAAACGATTTCTCAGTAAGGAAAATCAAGAATACCCCTCATGCCAGAAAACAACTCGTTAACTCGGTCATAATTTTGGTAGTTGCTTACTTTAATTCATATTAGCAGTATTTTACCACATGTTACACATAAAAAATAGAAAAAATAGATAAGGCCAACAGAACGACTAGCAAACGACGGAACGGAGGAATTTACGTTACACCGTAAATGCAGCATTGCAGCACAGTGCGTTGATTTAAAAAAAAAAAAACATGGAGGCGACTGTATGGAACTTTGTTAAAGTTTTAGAAGAAGATAGTTCGCTGGTTATTTGTAACAAATGCTCCAAGCGAAGGAGGAAAAAATAGCACAAGCTTTAATACGTCAAACCCGATCAACCACGTGAAACATAACCATCACTTCCATGGAGTTTTGAAATCACGCTAACGTGAGCTAACATGAGCTAATGTGAGCAAGACAGCAGCAAGTCTCCGGTCTCTTCCCCTCTCCTCTCCTCTCCTCTCCTCGCCATCATCTCTCTCATTGAAGCTTCCATGAGATTAGAAAAAAAAAAACTACTAAACCTAATTTACTTTTAATTAAAGGCATTCATTTCTCCCACAAGCCAAAATCCTTTAAACGTAATTTCTTTGTTACTATGGAGTGCACTTTTTCAGTTTATTTACACAGACAAGTCTAACTTGTGTCAGTACATTATGCACCTGCATTATTTTTTATTGTCATTGAGAATGTATTTTTTTAGTTTGTAATTCTGATGCATGTATTTCCATCAGTTCAAGGAGCCTTTATTTTTTATATCAGTCAGTAATGAACCTTATTTAAGTTGATGTGAGATATCAAATAGGTTTGTTTGATAGCTTTATGAAAATGTTTGAGAGGCTTCCCAATAATTTCTCATTCTAATAAAATATCTGTTCATTTAAAAGAGTCAAAACTGTTTTTGGTTTTGTTCATAGTATTGATGTAATGATCTTAGGTATATGTGTGTGTTATCGGGTACCGGTATCAGCCTTTAGGAGCTGAAAGTTATTCGGTATCGGTTTTAAAAAACAGTTATCATGCATCCCTACTTATAGATAATAATAAAGAAAAGTGGCACCAGAGGTCATGAAGGCCTAAAAACCTTGAAAGCTGTGATGTAATTAACCATTTTGAAACTCAGAGTTAACAACGCAGAAGCTCAGAAACTTACAAGCTGCAACATGTAATTAAACAGGCCGATGTTTGGCTCAGGCTTTAATTACAGGCTTAGGTACATGCGTGGGGCATCAAAGCTTAATCTTTAGAAGAGAAACCACACTCCATACCGTCTTCATTCAAATGCAAATGTCCATGACCGGCGAGCAGCTTTGATGCTGTTGAAAACGGCAGCTGAGGGTTGAGGATCCACACGCCGGAATCACAGGGATAAATGAAGGAAACTTTATTAACTTACTAACAGAAAAATAAACTCAAGGTGCTCCTAAGGCAGGTAATCAAAAAGATGAAAAATATATATGACAGAAGCAGGCAAAGGGCACAAAAGAGAAACCAGCACCAAAGACGAGGACTCGGCGGTCCGGTTGGATGCATCCACCTCCATTGCGAACCGGTGGATGGGATCTAGTAGCGTTTTGCGGACAGCTGAGAGCTGGCTGATGAGGTTGCAGCTCAGGCGTGAAGCGCCGAGGAGGCTTGTCAGTGGCCACGGTTACATGATGTTTTTTAATTTGGAATTAATCATTCCGAATTAAATAATTCAGAATTAAACTATTTTCCTTCGACTTTACATGGGAATAGTGATTCCGAATTGAGGTTTACATGGAAAACACGTTTGATCGGCTTTATCCACTTAAGGTCTGGGGGTTGGGAAGGGTTCTGATTGGATGGGGGGGGGGGGGGGGGGGGGGGCGGACGTCTTTACGTATTTACGTCTACCGGAAAAAAAACAAACTTACTCGATTAGCAACAACATGGAGGACTACATTAGTAGCATCCTTTTTGGAATTTGTTTTGATTTTATTTTTGAAGCAGCAGCACGACAACATCAAGTCAATGATTTTCTTTCGAAAACAAGCCCAGCGCGGAATATAAGCGTCATCGCGACAGACGGGCAAGGGAACGAGCATGCGCAGAAAGTCTGGAATTAATTTAAAGTGGAATGAGTTTATACATGACCGCGGAATTATTCTATTCGGATTTGAAATCAGAATAAACCAGCCACTTACTTCAGAATTAAGTTTAATTTGGAATGGACATTTTCATTCAGAATTAGGTGTTTACGTGGTAATTTTTAATCATTTTAAATCGGATTTATTTTTTAATTCTGAATCAAAGAGGAATTAAACTTCCCATGTAAACGCACTGACTGAGTTTTAAAACGTAATAACCCTCCACCACATCGTCCACTGTTAAGAAATTCTGCTCTTTCCATTTCTTTGCGAGCCGGCGGTATAGACTCTTCCTATAGAGCTCCACAGCACCTGCAGAGACCCCCTCAGTTATTTGCCTCCATGTGCGCTGCCCTACTTTTGAAGTTGCAATGTTTTAATCATTGGATGCATTAACTCAGAACCCTGCAGGATCATCCACAGACCATGACTGGTGGTCACGGACACAAAAACTTCTAAACTTCCTTTGATTAATTATTCAAACGTGGCACTTCTTCTCTGCGAGGCTTTTAGGTGACTAATTAAAGTCCACTACGGCTGCTGACGAGCTACCCTTTTTCAAAAAGCCACCAGAGCGGATATAAGTGTCTCTATTTGCGAGAGCTTTTTGTGCAAGAATCAGTTTGTGGGTAAAGCATTTTTAGAAAAAGAAGAGAACCCAAATGTCATCCTCATTAGCTTCACTTTATTGACAAGAAACATTTGTTTTCTGAGCGAAGCTATCGAGTCTCAAACTCCGAGAAACAAAGGGGTTTCTCCGAGCCGTAGAAGTCTGTTTTAAATCGTTACCAGGAGTGCCTCTTAATTGGCCACTGATGCAATTTAATATTGATCAGGTATCAGGATTACTGCAGTCAGAGTTAGAATAAACATACACTGTCATCAATAAGGGACAGAATGCAAATGTGTGAAAGTCTATTCTCGGCTGTCCTCCTTCCTGTCAAATTGTGCTTAGAAATGAAGAACGCGTGCCTCTCTGACAGTGATTAGTGTAAAATCCAGGCTCAGAGTGACACCGTTGGTAAGCGTTCAGATAGGGATGGAACGGTTACTGGTATTACGGTAAAGCGCGGTAAAATTTTAAGCGATAACGATTACCGTTTATGTTTGACTTCATCTCATTATCGCGGTCGATTACCGAATATGTTATATCAGCCTCATTAAAGTCTGCGAGCAACTCGTGACTGTGTCTCACGTGAATATGTCGCTTGTAACATCGGTATCGTAACGTTAGCATGGAGGAAAGTGGTGATAGCAAACAGGACATTTACCAACCCACTAAAAGGACAAAATCAAAAGGTCTGTGCATTGTTTTTTTTTAAAGAATGTAGAGGGACAACTGGTGGAGGACAGTTATCTTGTCTGCAGAGCACTTGTTTACATTTTATTGTAATTTGTACAGGCAACTTGAAGGAGCTAAGGCTAATGCTTCAAGCTACTGAGATGTTTGACTAAGGCTACTGCTTCAAGCTACTGAGATGTTTGACTAAGAGTAACCTGGTCGATGCGCTTTGCTAACTCACAGTTAGTAAACATTACTGTTGCGCGTTGATCGAAAAAGGATCGGAACGATGTTCTTCTGATGCAGTTAAAATATTAATTTATTCCACTAACTGATCCGACAACCATAACGCCGGCAGTTAGCGCCACAGTGGTCAAAAACCTTTTGCCCTTCCAGGTCTTTATTTATTTGTTTCTTTATTTGCACATTTATACATATTTAAGGTTCAGCTTAAAGTCTGAAGTTTATTTCATTTGAACTTGAACTATAATTTTTGTTCCTGATAATTGTTTGCATATTTAAACCTACTATGGCTGGTAAACTGTTTATTTAAATTTTCACCAGACAAATAAGCTTTGTTCCTGTTATTTATTTTGTTCATTTAAAATAAAACCTCTTTCTGTGCCAGTTGTTTCTCCGTTTAATGTGAAAGTTTCATTTTGATAAAATTTTGGCTTCTGATGTTTTAGTATGACAAGAAAATCACAAGATTTCGTGAAATTATTTAAATGTATGTGTTTTTTGGACATTTGTACAGCAATTAAGAATACGGCGATAATATCGTAAACTGTGATAATTTGGTCACTATAATCAAGATATCAAATTTTCCATATCGTTACATCCCTACATTCAGATCCCTCCGTCTCAGCAGCCCGTCGTGTTGTTCTACCAGATGGCTGTTCATGAGGGGAAAGTTAATAATAAATAATATATCCATGTCTATGCTTATTTTCAGACACCTGGTGACTATTATATCTAAGTAAGACTGATCATAAAGACTTTAAACCAGACTTGGCCATGACCAGATTCTGGTGAATTTTAATATCTGTTGCATGCTCAGCCATAACACGCTGTCTGGAGGCGACAGCTAAGAGTACAAAATAAAACCACGTGTAATAATAAGGTCATGAATGAAATAACGTTTCTTTTCATTTATTGCATTTTCTACAGCATCATTTTAAGCTCATGCTGTCACATGTCTCTCCAGCGATTGAATTAATTAATTGAATAAAATCTTGTTTTGATCGTAGGGGCATGTGAAAATGATATCCCACAATGCTCCTTCACAGTTAGAGCTCAAGCATCGTCATCTTGTGTCGTATCTGTGACATCGGGGATAATTGAGTCTGGTTTATTGAGGTACTGTAGTCAGCTGAAGCAGCCTGGATCATGATACCGCCCCCGCAGACTTGCACAGTCGCCACGACGGGTGGCTCAGTTAGTCTGCCCCCTAGTGGATGAAGTGGATCACTGCAACTGTTCCCATCAGCCTCACTTTTCATCCAGTTCGCTTCACTAATGACAGGGTTCTTTGGTGAACTGGAACCTCAACAGAACATGTGGTTTTTTCTTTGTGGGAGCTTCTTGCTGATATCTTGGCTGATATCTTGGCTGATAGAGGTCTTCTAATAGTTCCAGTCCTCTCAGGTAACTGTAGATCTTCTTTGAACCCCTGGAGCTGATCATCGTCTGAGTCTTTGTTCTTCATCCATTCCAGTGGCAGATTTCTGGTTTCTTCCAGCTCTTTCTGCTTTTGGTTCCAATTTAAATCATCTGTGCAGCCCCATTTTCTCTCCAATCAACTCCTTAATCAACGTACGCGGTTCTTCTCAACATCTGGAACGGCCCATTTTACTCAGATGATCAGAGAAATGCTCTATAACCAGCAGGGACAACGTTTTCTGCCTTCGTCTAATGTTTTTTTTTTGACTTTCTGTAAAGTAATAACCAATCTGAAACAATCTTTTTTACGTGGTTTGATTTGGAAAGGAACGTGCAGCGGCCCCAATGCATTTGCCTCTTTTGGAAATAAAAGGTTTTGAGCCGTCAGTTAGCGGCAGACCAGAACAATGCTTTCAGGAATGACCACCGGAAAACCAACATGATGGATCAGTTCTGCTGTAACTTTGGCTTGTTGTCTGGAAACTTAGTCTTAACATTTGTAGTTTATTATTTTTTTAAAAAGAAGCCCGTTAGAGTTAGGTCAGATGTAAGCTTTCTGCACACTGAAGTCCTACATTAATATCCAACATAAAAGAATAAAAGGAATTACTGTGCAGTCAGAAGGGGGGATAGTAAAAAAAAGAGAGAGAACTTTAATCCCCAAAGAGATATTAAAGCCTGTAATTGAAAATTGTGAAATATTTTTAGAAGTCCAGCAGCAATTTTACTGCACGCAGCAGTTAAGATTATTTCTAATCCCATCGTCAGAAGTCTGCAGTGATCTGACTGAACCGGATTCATGCAGATTTACTCCCCGGTGACGTGGACTCTGCGGGCCGGAGCTAGTAGACCTCCAGTTATATAAAACATACCCCCCTTCCCAACACATGTGATGTAGGGATGGAACGGTTACCGGTATTACGGTAAAGCGCGGTAAAATTTTTGACTTCATCTCATTATCGCAGTCAATTAGCGGGATATGTAATATCAGCCTCATTCAAGTCTGTGAGCGACTCGCGACTGTGTCGCGCGTGACTATGTAGCTGGTAACATCGGCATCGTAACGTTAGCATGGGGGCAAGTGGTGTTAGCTCATAGGACATTAAAAAATGACTTCTGATGCAGTTAAAATATTAATTTATTCCATTAACTGATCCGACAACCATAACACCGGCAGTTAGCACCACAGCGGTCAAAAACCTTTTGCCCTTCTGGGTCCAACACCTAACCAATAACAGGCAGCTACCTTTATACCTGACCCTCAGGTAACAACACAGCGACACCCACAGACACACAGAGTGAACTACAATTCAGAACAACATATTTGGCTCCTAAACAACTGTTTCTTTATTTGAACATTTATACTTATTTAAGGTTCAGCTTAAAGTCCAAAGTTTCATCATTTTTGTTCCTGATAATTGTTTGCATATTTTGACCTGCTATGGTTGTTAAAGTGTTTATTTAAATTTGCACCAGACAAATAAGCTTTGTTCCTGTTATTTATTTTGTTCTTTTAAAATAAAACCTCTTGCTGTGCCAGTTGTTTCTCCGTTTAATGTGAAAGTTTCATTTTGATAAGATTTTGGCTTCTGATGTTTTAATATGAAAAGAAAATCACTTTGAAAAGAAAATCAATTTGGTCACTATAATCGAAATATCAGATTTTCCATATCGTCACATCCTTAGTGTGATAAGATACCGTTTAGTATTTCTTGTTCCTGTCTGGAACAACGCGCAGCTGTGACAGGAAGTCAAGAACCTTCCAGAGTCTGGAAACCTGCCTTTTGTTGTGTTGAACAACAGAGGAGATCTCGTGCGCTCATTAGAGAACGGTTTGGTTTTGAAGTTAAGAGCTCTAATCGCAGCCGGAGATCAGAGGGATTTGGAGAGCGAGGACTGTATTGTTTCGGTCTGTGAGCTCTGCGGAGGAAGGAAGCAGACCGTGGCTTTGGATTACCGGTGGTTTCGTGACCTCGGCGCTTCGTCTCGTCACAGGTGGATGTCTTCCAGACGGATCTCGTGGTTTCTCTTTGTAGCTGTGGCCAAATGCTGAGGAACCACTCAGATTCCCTCTCACTGAATGAATGAATGAATGAATGCTTTATTTCGGTTTAAAAACAAAAATAAAATCATGTTTTTACAAAAGAATTTATCAGATAGCAACTGAAAAAGCAGTAGGCTGAAGCTCCAAGGCTTATTTTTGCCTATCCTGTACCATCAGAGGATTAACTGAATAATTCACAATAAAACATCAGTACTAGTACATCATTACAAAACACATGATAACTTAAACAGAAAAACTGAATTCAAATCATTAAAATGAATTCAAATCATCAAATTTCATTATAACTTTTGATATTAGATTTTAAAGCCTTCTTGAAGACTAACATAGAATTACACATTTTCATTTCATCATTCAGTCCATTCCATAATTTTACACCCAAATCTGAACACACACCTGTACTTTAGATTAGTTCTGACTTTGTAAGTTTCAAACATTTAACAACCCCTTTAAATTATAAACCTCCTGCCTTAGCTTAAACATTTTTTGAATACAAACGGGAATTGTCTTAATTACCACTCGAAACATAATTTCTAATGTTTTTGAATATACAATGTCCAAAAATCTTATAAAAAGCTGATTTGTAGAATCACGGTATCCAACTCCATTTATTATCTTAGCCCTTTTTTTACAGTTTAATTTTTGGCATCACAAGTGAAAAGTACAGCAAATGAAGGCAGCTCTTATTCAGTAAATCTCTTGTTTTGTAAAGAATAAATATAGACTTGGATAATTTCTGTTTTACATGTTTTATGTGAGGCTTCCAACAAACTTTATCATCTATTATTACTCCCAAAAACTTAGTTTCATATACATATACATTGTTTAAATTCAGTTTTACCTCATTAAAAGAGGTAAAACCTCATTAAAAAAGCTTTCAATAAGTAATGTTTTACAAGTGACAAGTTGTCATTTTCTACGTCTCAGTTGCAACAAGGAGGAAAGACGGTGCAGGTGAGTCAGGGACAGGTACAACTGGTTGGCTTGGTCTTCTGTTAAGCTCAGAAAGGCTTATGGGTACCCAAAGCCTTTCTATCTGGTGTTTCATCTGGTGCCACAGTAAGACATGAGTGCCTGCACCAGTATTCATCTACCCATTAAGAAAAGCTTAATCGCTGGTACTCATTTCATAACCTTGAACGACTTTAAACTGCTAAAGGCTTTTCATCTCAACAGACTCTTCTGGATACCTCAGTTACAGTTTCCTTTATCACCTCACACCAGTCTGGCCATTCGATTCAGCTTTGTTTGTGTAGCATCTTTTACACCGTAAATTGGTTGTGCATGTCCTGAAATGGACGAGCACTGTGCACGTGTATTGCCAGAAGCTCTAGCGGAGGTTGGAGCGGCAGCGACCGCTGCAGTTACAGCTCATCGTGTGCAGTGTGGTTTAACCAGGGTTATAATAGTTTTGCATTTTCCATAGTTTTAGTTTTATTTAGTTTTTCGAAATTCAGTTAGTTTTAATTCGTTTTTAGAGCAGTTTTGCTAGTTTTTTATTCGTTTTGTTTTGAAATACTTAGTTTTAGTTTAGTTTTTATTAGTTTCAGTGTTAGTTTTATTTTTATTTTGTAAATTAGGGTTGTAATTTTGGTTGGAGTGAAGCACTGAACCTTTTGAAGGCTATCGAATCACATAGTCGTGTTTACATTCTGGTCTCAATAAACATATTTATCAATGCATCTTCCCGCTTGTGGTGTTCTTGCGAATTTACTGACCAGCAGCTATCTGGTCTCCGTGGAAACAGTCCATTATAGTTGCTGTTTTCTCCCGTTCCTTCCCAACGCTGACTGGCCTGCAGCTGTAGCTTCTCTTTCCAGGGGGCTAGCTTAGGCTAGCTTATCCAGCTAGTCTTGGTTAGCCTTCTTTCCAGGGGGCTAGCTTAGGCTAGCTTATCCAGGTAGTCTTGGTTAGCCTTCTTTCCAGGGGGCTAGCTTAGGCTAGCTTATCCAGCTAGTCTTGGTTAGCCTTCTTTCCAGGGGGCTAGTTTAGGCTAGCTTATCCAGGTAGTCTTGGTTAGCCTTCTTTCCAGGGGGCTAGCTTAGGCTAGCTTATCCAGTTAGTCTTGGTTAGCCTTCTTTCCAGGGGGCTAGCTTAGGCTAGCTTATCCAGGTAGTCTTGGTTAGCCTTCTTGTGCGAGCTTTTCAAATGGACTTTCAGATTTGTGGGTTTTTTTCTCCTTCAGAAGTATTCCACACATTGTATCACCTGCTTCTACAACAAGACACTTATTTTTATCGTTAACACAGTCATAGTCAAAGAAATCCCAAATAGGACTGTGCTGCTTTCTCCCAACTTTTGCTGCAGTCATCACTGCTGATCACTTTTTTTTTTTTTTTTGCGGTTGTTGTTGTACGGCGGAGCGAAGTTAATAGATTTCAAACGTTTATGAGGAAAAAAAATTACAAATACGAAAACAAAGGACGTTCATGATATTATTATACTTAATTTTAGTTTGTTTTATAAACACATAATACAGTTTCAGTTAGTTATCATTTAAAAAAAAAAGTCGTTTTGATTTTATTTCAGTTAGCGAAAATGTTTTTTCAATTCTACTTTTCGTTATTTTGTTCGTTTTTGTTAACGATAATAACCTTGGGTGTAACTCTGGGTCCGTGTTCTGCCACCTGTTGGAGACCTCCAGTACTGCACGTACTGCCTGCATCATACAGAGTCAAGAAACGTTTGCAACACAGTTGGTTTGGAACAAAAGTCAGTACAAAACAGTCTGTGGCTCCCAGAAGATGAAGACAGCGACAGACTTTTCACGTTTTTCTTCCTCTGCCCTTTTACTTACGTTTAGACATGAAGAGTATTTAGGTTTAGGATCTATTACTACATGGGTAGTAGGGATGCAACAGTACTCGGTATTATACCGGACCGTTCGGTATGACCTGCACGGGACAATATGCTTTTATGTCCCGCAGGATTTATGTTCCAACAGTTTTGAATTGGATTTGTACGTGAGTGTGCGTACCTTTTAGGCAACAGGCCGCTACTGCATGTCAATGTCCACTCGCCTCCACTCACTCACAGTGACCAGCCGATCACACTTTAGCCGGTTGGCTGCAGCTCACAGACGCAGAAAATGGGAAAAAAAAAAAAAAATACAGTTTACAAAACGCCTCAACGGGAAAATATTGCCTCTAGTTACGAAAGAAATTTCAGGATACGAAAAGCAAAAATACAGTAGCGCTGCTACTCGAGTTTACTGAACGTAAACATACTTGTCGGCTCTGTATCTTGGTTTGAAAGTTATTGCTTAGCATCTTCCTAGCATCCCATTGGCTAGGAGGGCCCCTTGTCTGTATGAGCGTAACCCAGCAACCAGGTAAACAAACAATTTTTACCTCCACCAAGGAGGTTATGTTTTAGCCGGCGTTTATCCACGTCTGTCTGTGTTCAAGATCACTCAAAAAGTTATGGATGGATTTTGATTAAATTTTCAGGAGTTGTCAGAAATGTGAAAAGAAAGAACTGATTTCATTTTGGGTGTGATCTGGAAGAAATCCTGGATTCTGGATAACTTTTAAATTTTCGATAATTGTTGTGTTTAGTGGAGGTCTGCGCTCTCTGAGTGCTTTTCTAGTTTTAACATGTATTTCTTACAGGTTTTTATGTCATTTCATGTATTATTCATAATTTTCAAAAAAATGTATGTTTGGATTTTGGGGGGCTTGGAACGGATTAGGGCAGCCATTTCCAAACTTCAGAACACCAACCCCCAATTTGAAATGTGATAAATCTCTGCAGCCCACCGAAACCTTTAATCACTACTGTGATCAACATACAGGACCAGGAACCATGATCCGATATTAATGTGAGGGGTCAACAAATAAGGTGACACTTGTCATATTAAGATAAAATGATGGTAAAATAACACTTAACTGGTTTGTTTTGTTACTTCTTAATATTTTTTAATCATGTCGTTAATATTTTACAGTAATTAAAAACATATTTAAAAAAGATCGAGGATTTAAAACATATTTGTTTAATTTTAATGACCTCTCATGGCCCACCTGCAGTACCACGGCGGTCCACCGGGGGGCCGCGGCCCACACTTTGGAAATGGCTGGATTAGTGCATTTACATGGAAAACGCGTCTCTTCTTACGAAATGTTCAGGTTACGAAACTACTTCCAGAACCAATTAATTTCCTAAGTAGAGGTACCACTGTAAATCATAGAGAAATGAATTGTGACTTTATGCAAAAAACACATATCGAAACTGTACCGAATCCGTACCGAAACCGTGACACATAAACCGAGGTATGGACCGTACCGTGAGCCACCTGTACCGTTGCACCCCTAATGGATAGGATGAAGAAAAGATTATGATTTGGCCTTCAACATAACTTTTAGGATTAAAATTATCTGAGCACTGTTTAATTGTTAAAACTAAACTTTATGATATGAGGGAATGCTGTCTCCTTTTTTGACCGTGAGTTCCTCAGCTTAGGTTTATGACTTAAATTACTGTAATAATTAAATATTATATAATATATAATAAATATATATAAATATATAATAACTTAAATTACCTCCCCGACCCCCCCCCCAACAGTTTGCGACCAAAAGTCTGTGACAGCATAGATAAACATTTAAGGGACATCTCATTACCTGGTCAAACACAACCACATGTGTCTGGACCTGCTGTTTACCATCTGAACTCTGAGACAAAGGGCCATAAAACTCAGAAGAACGAGGATCCGCCTTTTCTGTGACTATAAGAACTGACAGAATCTGACATCAAGGGTGCATTTCTCTGGCATCTCTTGTGATATTAGGAAGATGTACATCGGCCGATTGAAATATTCTGCATGGCATATTGATTCTTTGTATTCATGATTGTATTAAACTCTTTAACTGACCTTTGTTTCTAGTCTCGTCAATGGCACCAGATAAAAGAATACAGAGAAATACTTTCATAACGTTAACGTCACATTCCAACAAATCATTTATTTAGCTGCAGATTCCATCTGCATGAAGGCTAAAAATCACCTATTTTTTGAAATGTTTTATTTTGATTGTATGTACATTTTTTGAGGGACTTTTCTTTCCCTGAAGTTCTTGTAAAGACCTCCTTATTAGATGCTGTTTAAATATCCCAGCAGAGAAAATAGCTTCTCTAAAACAGAGGCAGATTAAATCTTGGAAAATCTGCAAGCAATGCTTTAAAAAAATATATTAAAAAATTCCCTTGCTTTACGTAAAAACCGGTGCATCTGTTTCTGTGTTTGTCATGCTGCTTTGGAAAATATCAGATCTTATTTTTATTTGTCTTTAGCTGGACCTTCCATTTAAAATCCAACTGGATGATACGGCAGAAACAGAAAAGCGCCGTCCCTCACGCCCTCGCCGGCCTCCAGAGTCGACGCCAGCCAGTTAAAGACCTGGAGCACAAAGAGTGGACTCTGAGATCAGAGCCACTCGTGATCCGTTCATCTGTGTCTCAGGTCATCTCGCCCTTCAGAGCCCCAGAGGAGGCCGAAGAAGGCTGAGGGGGGGGGCTGCAGGGTGAAGGATTTGGCAGAACAGAGGAACAGGTGGCAGCACACACACACACAAACAGTCCACTGCAGAATGGATGGGATTCAAGATGGCAAGCTGCCATTAAGACTGTTTTATACTTACAGAAAGTACGAGGGCGTCCACCAAGCACAGGGTCCTATTAATAGCAGCGAAGTGGAACTTAATTCTCGATATGTCGACACGCTGTCACCAGGCATTTACAGCCCACGAAACCTTTTAACCCTGGAATGTCCCGCGCAGTAGATACATTCTGACAACATGCTTCCTTCAGTTAATGTTTTCTGAGGAATTACTGAAATGTTTTGAATGAAATACCACACAAATGCTGTGCAAAAGTTCCTTTTTGAATCATGCACTTACAGCTCTGTTCACAGCAGCTGTTTTTTTTTGTTGTTTTTTGGGAGGGTGGGGTCAGCAGCTCTGTTCGCACAGCCAGTTGGTTCCACCTCTGCAATTTTCTTCTGGGTGGAGATATCGCTTCAGCCCTGTTAGGTCTCTGAGCCAGGTGGTAAGGCTGGGTCCACACCTTTGCAGAATATAAGATCAATGCAAGCCACACTGGACGATGTGAAATCAGTAAATGATTAATTTAGAGCTTGTTACACTGTGAGACTGAAACA
The DNA here is from genome assembly GCA_018398805.1 of Hirundichthys speculiger. Classification (NCBI taxonomy): domain Eukaryota; kingdom Metazoa; phylum Chordata; class Actinopteri; order Beloniformes; family Exocoetidae; genus Hirundichthys; species Hirundichthys speculiger. Next base: position 1,097,257 of record JAGFBZ010000110.1, read on the forward strand.
GCAGAAGCAAACCCGGGTGTATTTCAGGCTCCGAAATACCCAAAAGGAAAGACTCCCTCTTCACTGGTTAGTCTACGGCTGAAATTCCAGACATTAACGACTCAAATTAGCTTCTTCTTTACGGTGACTGGACTCTCCCTATAAGACAGGGCGAGTCAGACATGAAGTGAGTAGAGTCGCTGCTCCTCCACATGGAGCAGAGCCTGCCGAGGTGCTGGAGGCCTCTGGCGGAAAAATGTCCCCCAGAGGCCCCTCAAGGGAGGAGATATATGGGCGTGTACAACCTGGTGTTGGCTCTATTGGGCCAAAATTCAAAACACGCTTCAGGTCGCGGGCCGAACAGGATAAACATTTATTGAACACACTAAAATGAAATTTTTTTGGAACATAAATATGAATAAAAACAGACAGAATATATTATTCTGTAATAAACTTCAACCTTAAATAACTTATATTTAATATTTTGCTCTCCATAAAAATAGCTTGTTAAATGATACAAGTTAGAAATATGAGCAACTTAACATTAAAAAACCATTAAAATTCCTTTGCTCCTATGTCAATGTATATATATAAAAAATAAACTTTTAAATATCCTAAAAGATTTTTCTCTACTGTCAAAATTATACAAGTTAGAAATCTGAACTTGCTATAAAACCTGTAAATATCCATAAAATGTGTTCTTTTCAGCAATAACAATTCAAATCATTCAGTTTTCTTTGCTCTTATGACATCTGATCAATAGTTTCTCCCATAAAAACGCAGCTTGACTGCGTCATACATGTCAGGGATCATGTGGTGACGTCCCTGGAGCTGCACATTTAAGGCGTTAAGATCAGCTGTTATGTCAGCCAGGAACTTTTCATCCCTCCAAACGGTGGAGTCTTTTCCTTGTACTGTCCATGAACTGACAGATTTCATTGCTGAGCTCAAAAGCTCTGTTGAGAACTGCATCCTTACTCACATCCTTCCCACTAGTTCACTTTATTTACTGCTCATAGCCGCTGCTCCATCTGTTGTCAGTCCAATAAGTTTGTCCCAGGACAGTTTCATGTCTGTTACACTTTCAACATACGTTTTCAAAAATGTCTTTTCCAGTCGTTGTCCCGTGCATCGATTTAATGTCCATTACTTCTTCTGTTACGCGCAAATTGGAGTCCACTCCGCGGATGAAGCTTGAAACTAGACTTGATTGACGCGGCAAGTGTGCGCAAGGCAGCTGAAGTGTTGCAGTTTGGGATCTGTAGTTCTGTGCAGTATCGTTTTAATCAGTGCTTCATATCAACGGGCCATTAATAACGATAATGTAAAATGATCTCGCGGGCCGGATATGATTACAAGGCGGACCGGATGCGGCCCGCGGGCCTTATGTTTGACACATGTGCTCTAGAGCTTCTCTGAAGACCTGGTATCCCCCCCAGAAGAGGAAGACCGCGGTCTGGGCCGCTCTGCTCCGGCTGCCGCCACCCCCATGACGCAACACTCACAAAGTTGACTAGTTACGTTACATCAGTGATTTTTTTTTTTTTTTTTTTTGTCACATGGGAAAGTTAAAGGTTCATCTGAATTTACTTCAAATGTCTTAAAGATTCAAAGAAGAATTATGGAGGTAAAAACAAAAATCCACAACCCATGAGATTTGACAAACGACGGCTCGAGCTCGTGATGGGAAAATTCTGTGTTTTTTGCCAAAAACAAACCCGAGAGAACAATGACTTTAACTGCATTTGAGTTTCAGCCGTATCATTTCGCAGGGATCTATTTTTAAAAACGTGCACGCACAAGTAATTTAAGGTTAATTACAAACACATTGTTGGTACCGCATTAACCCTTCGCTGCTGCGAAACAAACGCCACCTCGCTAACTCAAAGACTGAATCGTGTTGTGTTTGTCTCCTGTTGCATTAATGGAAACCCAAACGTGTAAAAGACGTCTCATTATTTTTCTACAGAGAAGATAAAAATCTCTCTCAGACTCTTTCAACTGCATCGAGGTGGGAAACAATCACCGGGGCGGGTTTAGCGTTTCATTCACTGCTGAAGAAACGCAATTTGTGCAGCGCACTGAGGACAGTGTCTTATCTGAGAGAATTAATGAGAGTCACACAGTTAGTCTCGCGCAGATAAGCTCCGACCAGCTGCCTCTGACCTCTCCGATGTCGCTGCTCCTCGTCGCCCTTCGGCCCCGTTTTACAAATCACTTCTCCAAAAAAAAAAAAAAAATTCCAGGCTTCTAAGACTCCGTTTGACTCCACATTCAGAGGTTCTCAAAGTCACAGCGGTCAAAGACCGACACGCACGATAAATAAGAGCCGCAGAAAACAAAAACATCGGAAAACTATCAGGGGCGCAGGTACAAAGGGCCGTTAGGGTCTGTTCCTCATTACTGCAGGTTGTAATTCTGAGCTGCTGTGCAAAATAAATGACTGCTTTCTGACAGGAATCAGTGTGTTTGACAGAAAAAGCTGCTAAACAACAGAGAGACTGTAACCATCCATTAACATAAGACTCAACGCCATCAAAAGGGACAGAAGCCACCATAAAGAGACTCAAACAGCCATTTAGAGATTAAAAATAAGAACATTAAAACCGTCCACGAGCTCTCAGATCTCTGGGCTGCAGTCGGGCCACTTTTAAATGTCCCCCGACTCTAGACACTTTCAGTGAGTTAAACTGAAACCTCTGCTGTTTCCTCTACCTTTGGTGGATTTAATTTCATCCTGCACCTATTTACTGACCCGTTCAACCTTGGACCAAACTCAGCGCCTTGTAAAGCTCTGTGAGTTGCCTTTGTGCATAAAACGTGCCATGTGCTGGTGGGCTGCAGCTGCCAGCTCTTGGCTCACCTGTAAGGTAAGTAATCCCTTGCCAATTTGCGGTTTAAGTTCTGCGGTTTTAGTTATTCATGGATTTTTCAGAAATATATAATATAATTTTAAAAAATGTAAAAAATCACGGAAACATCACAGGATGTTGTGCGCGTTCTCTCACAATGAAGAAATATTGTGAGCCAGCCTGGCCCCTTTAAGAAGGTGGTCTTATGGGTAGTGTGGCTTTATGGGTAATGGAGTGTGTGTGTTGTGGGACGGCAGAATGAAAACAGGGTTAGATGAAAAGTGTAGTGAGCATCAACAGCAGCCCAGCGTGTATAGATTTACATTCTCTGTTAACCGACAGGAGCCCAACAATACAACCTGTGTGATGTTACAAGTTCCTGCAGTGCCAGAATAAAGTTCCCGTTCCATGCAGAGAAAACCAGACTTTTTCTATTGTTGTTGTTAGCGTGTTAGCCGCTAATTACGAGCCAAAAATATCACAGTTTGTTTACTACGGTTCAGAGACCAGAGGCTGTGAAGGTAACAGAAAGACCACAGTTGAGCCTTTGTCTTGTTTCGCTGCAGTGCCTCGTTACTTTTTGGGGGTTTTGAAACACATTATTTAGGCTCGGGGGGCTCCGGCTCCATTTCATGGATTTTATTTTATGCAGGGGGGGCGCTGGTCCCCATTAACCACAAAAAATAAGGGATCACTGTATACTTATCTGGACGCAGCTATCGGTAGAAGCTTGCTAACCAGGCTGTCTGAAGGACGGCACATGTTCCAACCAGTTACCAGGCTCCTCCCATTTTTTGGATTAACCAGAACGGGGCGGAGTCAGCACTTGGCGGTGAGGCATTGTTCAGAATCCAGAAAACCAGTCTTCAGTTATCACTTGGATGATGTCACAGAGGGTTTGTCCAGTTCCTTTTGCACAATCCGTTGTCAACACCTGGGATGGAAACGGATGGGAAAGAAAAAGAAGTGTTTTCCTGAGTGGAACGTGTCTTAGCTTCTGTCCAAAGCAACCGGCTGACAGGGAAGATAAACAACAGTTAATCCCAAATATAACAGCGTCCGTGAGCTAAATTTAACGAGGCTTAACAAGGAATAAACAGCAAGTAAATTGAAATTCAAGCCTAATTAGTGAGATCAGCCCCGATCCAGCATCCTGTCCAGGATCTGTCCCAGTTCGGCGTCCCAGCCGTCCTTCATCTGCGTTTAAATACAATGTACAGTTTTGAATTGCACAGGTACGCTTTACGTGCGTGCGTGCACGTGGTGTGTATTCTGACACAAAAGAGTTGTGTTTCGGTTGCTCGGATGCCACGTCGCGTCTCACATAAATCACAAGACAGACTGAGCTTAAATAATCCAAACCGCTGCACTCCGGGCGATGCAGCGGCGCGGCGCTAATCCACAGTGACGGGAGGTCCACGCTAACACACTCACCAAAACACACACAAAAGACACAGCAGCACATTAGATCCATGTAGTAGTTTAATAATAAAACCCTTTTGGAGTTGTGCTGATTGTTTAATTGTTTTACAAATCATTAATTCATTCTGTCTCTTATAGTTACACGCAAAATGTTTCACGGAAAGCGAAGAGCACAAGATGTTGAAGTGCACTCTGAGATTTAAACAACTCAGTTATTTCCCAGGTGACCTGCTGCCAGAGCTCGTTCTTCCCGCTGAATCTGTTATCAGGCTTTCTCTGATTTCTCAGCAGCAGAGAGGCGGCGAGGCAAAAGCTGAGCAGCAGACTTTCACTTCCTCTGAAACACCAGTGAAGCAGGTAGATTTGGTCCATATCTGATATCTGACGGGGACGAGCCTGACGTCAGGCGACTGCACCCCAAAGACGGGGACTCGAGTCTGGACCCAAGTCTCCCGGACTCGAGCCTTGACTTGGATCTACAGTGATCCCTTATTTTTCACGGTTAATAGGGACTGGTGCCCCCCCGCGAAAATTAAAATCCACGAACTGGAGTCCTGAGCCCCCCTGAGCCTAAATAATGTGTTTAAAATATGTTTAAAAACCGTAAAAAAGTAGTGAGGAACTGCAGCAAAACAAGACAAAGGCTCAACTGTGGTCTTTCTGTTTCCTTCACAGCCTCTGGTCTCTGAACCGTAGTAAACAAACTGCTGGTATTGTGCTATTTTTGGCTCGTAATTAGCGGCTAACACGCTAACAACAACTAAACAAAAAGTCAGGTTTTCCTCTGCATGGAACGAGAACTTTATTCTGGCACTGCAGGAACTTGTAACATCACACAGGTTGTATTGTTGGGCTCCTGTCGGTTAACAGAGAATGTAAATCTATACACGCTGGGCTGCTGTTGATGCTCACTACACTTTTCATCTAACCCCGTTTTCATTCTGCCGTCCCACGACACACACAACATTACCCATAAGGCCACACCATTACCCATAAGGTATGGAGCCCCATTTGGGTCATAATTCAATAAATAAATGAGTCTATTATTATGAAATACAGGCATTTATTATTATGAAATATAATAGACCGGCATCTTACCAGGGTTATAATAGTTTTGGATTTTCCATTAGTTTTAGTTTTTATTTAGTTTTTAGTTTAGTTTTTCCAAATTCAGTTAGTTTTAATTCGTTTTTAGAGCAGTTTTGCTAGTTTTTATTTGTTTTTGTTATTAAATACTTAGTTTTAGTTTAGTTTTTATTAGTTTCAGTGTTAGTTTTAGTTTTATTTTGTAAATTAGGGTTGTAATTTTGGTTGGAGTGAAGCACTGAACTTTTTGAAGGCTATGGAATCACATAGTCGTGTTTACATTCTGGTCTCAATAAACATATTTATCAATGCGTCTTCCCTCTTGTGGTGTTCCTGCGTATTTACTGACCAGCAGCTATCTGGTCTCCGTGGAAACAGTCCATTATAGTTGCTGTTTTCTCCCGTTCCTTTCCAACGCTGACTGGCCTGCAGCTGTAGCTTCTTTCCAGGGGGCTAGCTTAGGCTAGCTTATCCAGGTAGTCTTGGTTAGCCTTCTTTCCAGGGGGCTAGCTTAGGCTAGCTTATCCAGCTAGTCTTGGTTAGCCTTCTTTCCAGGGGGCTAGCTTAGGGTAGCTTATCCAGCTAGTCTTTGTTAGCCTTCTTTCCAGGGAGCTAGCTTATTCCACACATTGTATCACCTGCTTCTACAACAAGGCACTTATTTTTATCGTTAACACAGTCATAGTCAAAGAAATCCCAAATAGGACTGAGACGCTTTCTCCCAACTTTTGCCGCAGCCATCACTGCTGATGACTTTTTTTTTTTTTTTTTTTTTTTTTGCGGTTGTTGTTGTACGGCGGAGCGAAGTTAATAGATTTCAAACGTTTGTGAGGAAAAAAAATTACAAATACAAAAACAAAGGATGTTCTTGATATTATTATATTTTATTTTAGTTTGTTTCATAAACACATAATACAGTTTCAGTTAGTTATCGTTTTTAAAAAACTCTCATTTTTATTTTATTTGAGTTAACGAAATGTCTTTTCAATTCTAGTTTTGGTTATTTTGTTCGTTTTCATTTACGATAATAACCTTGCATCTATACATCCTGCCGTCATGTGCTAGATCACGCCAGTACCACACCTGTCTGCGCCCATAGACCCTGGCTTCCATCGATCTTGTGATCAATACCTCTGTGCTATCCTCCACAGCAGCTGTTTCCAGCCACTGGCAGGACTTCTCAATGTCAGCCTGTTGATCACATGCTGGAGGCTGAAACCTTCTGAGCATCTAGAGTTTTCTCGTTTGCTGCTTGTGCGTACGGTTATCTCATCCATGTCCTCTGTAAACTGTCCACATGGATTTGTTCTTCTAAAAGCATTATGCAAACACTTTGATTGATGGGCAAAGTCATCATAAAAGACGTGAGGGCTGGGTGATATGACCTCAAATCAGTATCATGGTTAATTGAACATTTCCTCTTGGTCCTTCTATTTTAGTTTAGATTCAAATATTTGTCCTCATGGGACGATTGCAAGGTTATTGCTATAAATACAGTATAAGGATTGAACACGTCACCATTTTTTAAAAGAAATTATTAGGGCTGGGCAACGATTAAAATTTTTAATCGTGATTAATCGCATTATTTCTCTGATTAATCTAGATTAATCACGTTGTATACGAAAAATCAAATAATGAATTCAAAAGTAGTGTAAAATGCACTTTTATTTAAATGTTCTGCTGCCATATGAACTAAAGTGTCATAACATTTGTTGTTCAAACACTTTTAACATCAGCACTTGTCAGTAACACATATTTAGTGTAAATCTCATCTTAAAAACTGTAAAATAAAATAAAGCTTATTGCCACTGCCAGGAAATTAATGTTATCCTGTTTTTATAAAAAAAAGAAAAAAAAAGTCTACAAACAAAATCCAACAAAATTGTGGTTCAGCACAATCAGAACATTAAAACAGGTAATTTCTGAGGTAACAGCAGAAACTTTTAACGGGGAGTTTAACTTGTCAGTTGTTACAAATAACCTTGTTTCTGTTGAATCCTCCGTCTGGGAGAACTTTAAAATGAAAATGTCCATGTTAAAGTTCAGTAACTTTACCAATCCATGTATCATTCATTCTTTCCATTTTCAATTGTCAATCAAAAATAAAAAAAAAAATTAAAAAGTGACATTTTTATTACATTTTTCATTTTTTAATCTAACACAAAAAAATGAAAAAAAGACAGTTTTTTTATATTTCAATTTTAGACTTGGATCAAAAATACGAAATTAAAAAACGGGCCACAGAACTGAATTTGTTTTATAATGGAGGACTGGACTTTCTATTGTCATTACACATCTGTGCCACTAGATGGAGCTGCACTGCAGTAACCAGCTAGAGAACAGCAGGACAGTGAACACATGGAGCAGATCTGATGGAACATGGAGGAATGACCACAAAGTTTTGTTGCAGTCTAGAATTTTTGTTTTCAGACAGAATTGTTAATATTTCTACCTGAGTTGCTACTTGAACTGTAAAGTACACTGATTTTTATCATTCTCTGTCTGTTTTAGCTTTTCTGCACGTTTATCTCCAATTATTTTCGGTTCTGCAGCAGCCAGTAACAGACTTTTCAAAACAAAAGCATGTGAGCAACATGCGTTAATGCGCGTTAAAATAGATGTCGGCGTTAATAAATTAATGAGTTAATGCGATAATAACGTGTTAACTCGCCCAGCCCCAGTAATTATGTTTCTAAAGGTGTTAATGACATGAAACTTTAACAAGATGCTGGTAACGACCCATTTAATCCACACAAACCACAGACGTCCAATAAGTTAAGTTACGTGTAATAATGTGAAACGGCATTTTAGGGAAAACCAGGTGCAAGAAGGCACTGAAATGAAATCCAAACTAAAACCCATCAGTAGAGAAACCAGTCCCATTTCAGTGGATTCAGTCCCAACTGAGTCACTTACGGAGAAGTTTCATTACCAAGAAACACGTCACTATCAGTAAAAGCAACGAGCTCTCAAGACCTTTGCGACCTTATTGTTTCAACAGGTTTTCTGCACAACATTTGGACGAGCCTGGGAGGACACAGTCTGGTCAGATGAGACCAAAACTGAGCACTTTTGATGCCATAGTTCACGCCATCTTCAGAGGACAAACGGCGCTGGACACCGCCCCAAAATCACTGTAACAACAGCGAAGTTTGGAGGCGGGAGCTTCATGGTGGGGGGCTGCTTTTCAGCACACGACACCGACAGACGTCGTGTAAATGAGGGAAGGGTGAATGAAAAAAAAAAATAAAATCTGCTGCAGGATGATGAAGATGAAACGAGGATGAACAAGGACCCCAAACACAGTCGAGGAAAACTTTCAACTGGACCGGAGCTGAAACTAAACTAAACCACTGAGGATTTTAAAAAAAAAGTTTCCACACTTCAGAGCTGGTTTGGCTCCAATTAGCAAAAATGTTTAGCTACTTGGCCGAGTTGATAAACATTTTTGGGTGAATCTTTGCTTTAATTAAACCACTCAGACTCACAGAAACGTCTCCCAGCGAAATAAGAGAAGAGTTTTCTGGACACAAAACAAAACCCACGCAGTCTGTTGGGTCAGTTGGTTTTTATGAAAAGTAAAGATGGTAACAGAGTTTTTTTAAACATTCTAAATAAGACTTTTTTTAATACTAGATTTCAAATTCCCTCTGTTCAGCTTATTTGCCATTTTATTTTGAAAGCCCGTATTCCTCGTTTGTTTTTTCTGTGCTGATCTAATCAGTCTTGATTGTGTCCACCTCTATCTCTTTAGCCTCTAAGTGTGCGCATGTGTGCGCGCAGTCCTTGTCCCCTTCTCCCTTTGCAGGTCCGTTTGTTTGTCATCTGTTCTCTTCGGGGCACGAGCTGTCGGTTCCACGTCATTACTGACATCAGCTCCATGTCAGTTAACTCAGGGCTGCGGATGTTTACGGCAAAGTTAAGCGTAAACCATCTACAGAGCATTGAAATTACGGCAAAAATGACATATGAAAATATCATTGAGGAAGGTAAGACCTTCCTCGGAATCATAAACCTGCTGGGGTTCAGCCTGTTATTAAATTAGATAACACGTCTGCCATCACCTCATTCAACCACGTTCATTTAGAAGCAGAAGAAGCAGAAGGCAGGAGCCTGTAAAACAGGCGGGGGACCAGGACCGCTCCAGCTCGTCCCCACGGAGGAGCTGGCTCCCAGTATCTACAGTAGAGATTTAACGATATGGATTTTATCACGGTTTACGATATTATCGCGACATTCTTAATTGCTGTACAAATGTCTAAAAAAACATACATTTTAATAATTTCACAAAATCTAGTGATTTTCTTGTCATACTGAAACATCAGAAGCCAAAATCTTATCAAAATAAAACTTTAACATTAAACGGAGAAACAACTGGCACCGAAAGAGGTTTTATTTTAAATGAACAAAATAAATAACAGGAACAAAGCTTATTTGTCTGGTGCAAATTTAAATAAACACTTTAACAACCTTAGTAGGTCAAAATATGCAAACAATTATCAGGAACAAAAATTATAGTGCAAGTTAAAATGAAATAAACTTCAGACTTTAAGCTGAACCTTAAATACGTATAAATGTGCAAATAAAGAAACAGTTGTTTAAAGGAGCCAAATATGTTGTTCTGAATTGTAGTTCACTCTGTGTGTCTGTGGGTGTCGCTGTGTTGTTACCTGAGGGTCAGGTATAAAGGTAGCTGCCTGTTATTGGTTAGCTGTTTGACCTGCAAGGGCAAAAGGTTTTTGACCGCTGTGGCGCTAACTGCCGGTGTTATGGTTGTCAGATCAGTTAATAGAATAAATTAATATTTTAACTGCATCAGAAGAACATCGTTCCGGTCATTTTTCAATGTCCTCAGATTTCGTCCTTTTAGTGGGTTGGTAAATGTCCTGCGTGTTATCACCACTTTCCTCCATGCTAACGTTACGATGCCAAACTACAAGCTACAAATTCACGCCAAACACAGTCGCGAGTCGCTCGCAGACTTGAATGAGGCTGATATTACATATCCTGGTAATCGACCACGATAATGAGATGAAGTCAAACATAAACGGTAATCGTTATCATGTAATATTTTACCGCGCTTTACCGTAATACCGGTAACCGTTCCATCTCTTATCTACAGACAGTCGCCTGAGCCGCTAATCCCTCAAAGTACCAGCACGCAGGCCGCCGCTATCTACGTATTTCTGCTGTTTAAGTAAATAATTCTCCCTATTTCCGTTTGTGATGCCGGTGCATTAGACAAACGACGCTGGACGGATAACTCCCATTAGGGTAAAAATAAAAAATAAAGAAATAAACAGAATAAGGGAGAGCATCAGAGCCTCAGTGGGTGGTCGGGACGCTCTGTGATATCAGGCTGCAGGATGTTGTTTTAAACACATTGAAGATTCAAGAAAAGCTGTCGCACAAAATAAAAAAGGGGAAGAAAAAGTTGTTGAGGCGAGAAAACACATCATGGATCTGCGCTCCTATGAACCTCTTACGGTGTAAAGCACGTGCATCATTTGTGCCCCAGCCCCGAAAAAAACGATTTCCGAGCAGGTAAAGCTGAGTCGCTACGTCTCCGTGTTCATGTCATAGCCTGGTCGCCATGGCAGCCCTGTGTGTGTTTATGTCTGTGTCAAGTTGGCGTCTCTCTCTGTCTTTAGTGGTTCCTGTTTTACTTTTCAAAGGTCTGTCTTGTCTCCATTGGTTTCTGCATTAGTCTTCGTAGCATGTTGCGTGTTTTGCAGTCCTGCTTCTTCCCCTCTCGTCGTCCTTCTCGTCTCCCTGGGCTTGGACTTTCAGGTAAGTTGATATTTTTGCATTTTAGTGTTTTTGGGGCTTTTTGGATTTTGGATTTCGGATTTCTGGTGTCTTTGAGTTAAGTTTGTATTTTTGTATTTTGGACTTTGGATTTTTTTTAATTTTTGTTAAGCCCCTTTGTTTTTTGAGAACTCCTGCTCTTGGGTCCTCCCTTAACACCTGCAAAACATGACAGTTCACTTAACAAGCTTTATTGTTTTATTGGAATATACATCCTGGTCTGTTCTGACGTTTCTGTTGGACTTCTGGACGACCCTAACCCCTTCAGTTAATACCTCTCTGTCCTCATACGTATATGCTTTATACTATTCAACTCAATTCAATTCAACTTTATTTGTATAGCATCTGTTACAACATCAATTGTCTCTAGGCGCTTTACAGTGACCCAGATCATGACCCCTGAGCATTGACTAAAATTATAATATTAAATCCTAAACAAGGATAATGGCAAGTAAAAAACCACAGCCAGAGAAAAAAACCTTTAAGCCAAACAGTGTCAAGAAAAAACTCCACTTTAAGAGGAAGAAACCTTAATCAGGACCTGGATCATATGGGGGGACCTTCCTGCTGATGACCAGCTGGGTAAAGAAAGAAAAATAGAGGAGAGACAGGACAGAGAGAGGATGGAGGACACAAATGACTGAATGAAATGGCTTTATAAACAGATGCAGGTAGCAGCACGAGCTCCCAGTCATTCTGCGATTACTTGTGTTTTCTGAGTTTCTTTCATCTGTGATGAAACTCGGCTCAACTTGATACTGAAAAGTGACAAACACTGCACGTCAACCCACTGCTGCTATCAAAGCACATTGAGACTGTTGGACCAAGTATCATGTGACCAAGTATCCATCCAAGCACACAAACGGCAACATCTGTGCAGGGACGTTGGCTAATTTACAGTCAGGGCCCTGTGATGGACTGGAGACCTGTCCAGGACCCCTGCCTTTAGCTTCAGATTTAACATTTAGATTTAGATTTATCATTTAGATTTAACATTCAACATTTAGATTTAACATTTAGATTTAGATTTAATATTTAGATTTAACATTCAACATTTAGATTTATATTTAAACATTTAGATTTAACATTTAGATTTAGATTTAATATTTAGATTTAACATTCAACATTTAGATTTAACATTCAACATTTAGATTTAACATTTGACATTTAGATTTATATTTAAACATTTAGATTTAGATTTAACATTTAGATTTAACATTCAACATTTAGATTTAACATTTGACATTTAGATTTAGATTTAAACATTTAGATTTAGATTTAACATTTAGATTTAACATTCAACATTTAGATTTAACATTTGACATTTAGATTTAGATTTAAACATTTAGATTTAGATTTAACATTTAGATTTAGATTTAATATTTAGATTTAACATTTGACATTTAGATTTAACTTTTAGATGTAACATTCAACATTTAGATTTAGATTTAACATTTAGATTTAGCATTTAGATTTAAATTTAACATTTAGATTTAATATTTAGATTTAACATTTAACATTTAGATTTAACATTTCATTTTCGTTCACATATAACCAAATTTTTAAATAATTTATGTCTCAAATGTGTGTAAAATGAGCTAAATGTGAAGAAAATGAGCTAAATATTGAAGATATATCAGTTTGAAAACTGTAATCAAGTTTTTACATTCGGCACCCCATATGGATGGATGGATGGATGGATGGATGGATGGATGGATGATCCATTAGAAAGAAAATTAAAAGATGTAATGTTTTCTCTGACACTCGACAGCCTCCTGATGCTTTAATCACTCCGATGCAGTGGCTTAGAGGCAGAAACAGGTTTTCCTGTCGTGGAGGAGACCTCTTCATCCTGCAGGGAAGGCTTTCTTCATATTTGCTACTTTAAAAAAAAAAGAAAGAAAAAGGCATCCCAGGTCTCAGAAGTAGCTAAATGTTCAACTGCTGATGTCAGCGTCCTCTTTTATGCAGCAGAATCATCACACATACATTTTTAATTGCAGAAGAAAATGGATTTGTGGTGTTAAAAAGTGGAAATTTTAAAGTCTCAGGCTGTGTTTTTACCAGACTTTACTAAAGGCTCGAGGAGATCCAAGGCTTTGTCAAAAAAAAAAAAAAAAAAAAATCAATAAAAGATTACATCTGAGTCATGCAGCACAAAGCAAAACCCAAAAAATGCATAAAAACATGTCAGATACACACAATAAAAAAGAAAGCAAAAACCTCAGTGAAACCTTAGAAGGAAATACGCACAAGAGACAAGCAGGATACAGATATGACCTTCAGGACGGGGGGGGGGGGGGGGGGGGTCGGCCCCCGACTTTCTATAGGTACGAACAGTCAACGTGGCATCGAGTGACAGAATAAGCGTCGTAATTCGCGTGTGGTGACATCACAGCGTCTCTCTGATCCAGTCCTTCTCAAATAGTTTGACATGACTAGGGATGGGAATTGATAATATTTTTCCGAATCCATTATCAATACTATTTAACGATTCGATTCTTTATCGATTCTCATATCGATTCTAATTTGGGGGAAAAGGAGAATACAAACTCAGCAGCAAGGTCCTAATAGAAATAAAAAAATCTCCTTTTTAAAAAGATATGAGCTCACTAAGCACTCAAAAATAATGATAAATATAAATACTATCAAATACAACGGAACAGTGCATAGTACAAATCTGCAAATACTATGAAGAATTAACAATTCTTTTGCAGAAAAATAATCATGTCTTCCAGCCTCTGAACCAGCCAGACTCTCTCTCTCTGTCACGGTCATCTTCTAAATGTAATGCAGAAGGCATTCGTTTAATAGCATAGCGTTAATGTTGTAGCGTGTTTTACAAAGAAGCACATAGGCAGTGGGATAGCTACTAACCAGAGTTACCAGAGGTGATCTTAGCTTGGCTACTGCTGCTGGGTTGAGATCCATCAGTCCGAAGCATCAAAAACACAACACTCGTTATCGCATGTTGTGTGCTCAAATGTTTCTGCATGTTAGCCGTGTTCCCTCCCGACGCTGTTATCTCCACTTTACAATAACTGCTAGTTGCCTTGTTGCCATCTTTCTTTGGTGAAGTGAAGCCAAACTTTGGAGCGTTTGAACCTGGTGGGCGCCATTGTTGTTTACAACTGCAATACGCGTGCTAAACCGACGTAACTTAGTCACGTAAGTGCTTTCTGGAATTGACTGTGCGTAACTGTGCGTGAGATTCGTGCTGGTTGGAATCGATAAGAGAACTGCTGGATAAACTGCCAAACAATTCCATGGAACTGAAACACACGGAACCGGTTCTCTAGAGCAGTGGTTCTCAACTGGTCTGGCTTCAGGACCCACCATCACCTTTAATGACAAGCCGTGACCCAAATCAAGGAAAATTTCCAATTTCTCTAATTTACTGAATGACAAGATCGTGCAGTTTGAATTGGAGATAGTAGAATAGAATATGACAGAATGCCAACACAAAAAAATAAGTTTATTGGTGAACCAAAATGGCAAAAACCAAAATGACTTCCAGTGGGAAATATTCCCTTTGATGCTCAATTAGCTGCATTTTAATTAAATCCAAAACACTTCACTTCAGTAACTTCAGCCTTTTTTAACAGACTCAACATGAAAAAACATTAAATTAAAACTGTGCAACCACTGAGCAGTAGTTTTAAAAAGAACTCAAATATGTAGCATTTGCTGAGTACCCACTTCCTGAATATATAACAATTTCCTAATAAAACTATCTAGTCACTTATTTAAGCAATAATCATAAAGCTGACATAACAATCAGATCATTTCAGTAACAGCCATTTTTAAGACTCAACAGTGCTTTTATGCACAAACATGAAATAAAACAGTGCAACCACTGAGCAGTAGTTTCAAAAAGAACTCAAAATATATAGTTTTATCTGAATAACCACTCACTGACCTTTGTCTCAAGATAATTAAATCCATATCTCATATATTCTTCGTTGTATCTGTGTTTCACCTGCTCAATATATGTAAACGAACTTTGCAGTTCTTTTTCTATAGTGTGAACTGGCGGGTGTCAACTCGTATTACAGGGCATTATCGCCATCTACTGTTGAGGAGTATGAATGACATGCACTTTTTTTTTTGTAGCACTTCCCACGACCCACTGAAAACCAGTTGAGAACCACTGCTCTAGAGGAACCGGTTCTCAATTCCCAACCCTAGACGTGACCCCCTGGGGTGGTGGGTGAGGGGGCGTATGTGACCCGGGGAACAGGGAGGTTTTTGTTTTTTTTTTGGGCCGTACTGGAATTAAGTGTAATTGCACATATGCTCCAGTAGGTGCCAGTGGCGCTCTGATGTGTCGTGTGGGGTGCAAATAATTGAGAATCTGTCCACTGTGGAAGAATTAAAGCACTCGCACAGCAACCTGTTGGTAGCAAACACTAACGACTGTTGCTTTAGTTTGAAGCAGGGCACTAATGTTTCAGGTCAATAAGCCAAACTGATCTGCCTCTTGGCTGCTCCAACGCTGATCGATAACCGCTGTGCTGTAAAAGCACTGGTGTCCTCACACCTCTGAACGTCCCTCAGCCCGTTGGAGATGTGATCCCAGCTGTGTTTTTATAAATGAGCTTTCCAGAGGAACATCTGTCTGCCTGCTGAACGGTTCTGGGCAGCAGAAACTTCCACCTCTTCTTCTTCTTCTTCTCTCAAGGTCAACAACCTTCTGCTGTGCAACAGTTTCACAGTTTCTCAAATCCAGAGTTCATCTGCTTGTAGACTTTTTTTTTTGTAGCTTGCAGACTAGTTTTTTTTTGTTTAAACCTTCCACAAATCTTGGTAAAATTCACTCTGTCTGTCTCATAAAGCACCAGTTTAATAATTCAGGATCAAATGGGTTTCTGGAGGAGTGAAGCAGCAGATTCATCGGACGGTGTTTTTCTTTTCTGCTCTGCCTCTAAGCACTTGAAGAAAAAAAAAGAAAATTATCTGAAAAAAGAAACTAATGCGGCATGAAAAACTGAATATGAGGAGGGAGAATCACAGCAGTGGGCCTGATGTCTCGGGCGGTGGACGGTCCAGCTGTGCGAAGGTCTGAAGGTTTCACGCCTCCTCCCCTGGAGATGGAAACACCTGAGTCGATTCGCCCTCAGGCTGAGAAAACTCCAGGGTGCAAAATAAAAATTCTTAATAGATTTGCTTTCATCTTTTCTCTCAACATTTTTCACAAAAAAAAAAAAAAAATCATCACAGATGATCTGCTTTGATGAGCTGGGGGCAAACGTGGCGGATAAAAACTCACCGGACAGACTTGAAATTTGTCTCGGAGAATTTATGGTTTGAAGCAGACCGTGATGGTTTTAGTGAAACTTAAATTGGACTTACTGTGTCGTCCGTGATGTTCTTTGGTCAAAATGCCGTCTTTAGGAGGCGGAGCCAGCCACTTAACTCCGCTCCCTCTTCCTCCTCGTTCTCTGAAAAGAGCTCTGAGCAGTCGAGAACATCTGAGGCTGTCCTGGGGCATCTGGTACGTCTACCCATCAGTAGATCCTGCCAGAGATGCTTTGCACTGTGACAAAATGATGCTGTTTAATTATAATTAGGGCTGGGCAAGTTAACGCGTTATCGCGTTAACGCATTCATTTTTTTAACGCTAACATTTATTTTATCGCGCGTTAACCTATGTTGCTCACATGCTTTTGTTTTGAAAAGTCTGTTACTGGATGCTGCGGAACCGGAAGACAAACATGCAAAAAAGCTCAAACAGACATGGAGAACGGTAAAAATCCGTGAAGTTTACAGTTCAGGTAGCAACTCAGGTAGCAATATTAACAATTCTGTCTAAAAAAAATAAAATTCTGGACTGCAACAAAACTTTGGCGTCATTCCTCCATGTTCCATCAGATCTGCTCCATGTGTTCACTGTCCTGCTGTTCTCTAGCTGGTTACTGCAGTGCAGCTCCATCTAGTGGCACAGATGTGTAATGACAACAGAAAGTCCAGTCCTCCATTATAAAACTAATTCAGTTCTAAAATTGAAATATAAAAAAACAGGCTTTTTTTTTTTTAAATTAAAGATTAGATTAAAAAATTAAAAATGTAATAAAATGTCACTCTTTAATTATTTCCCATTAAAAGTTTCTGCTGTTACCTCAGAAATTACCTGTTTTAATGTTCTGATTGTGCTGAGCCACGATCATTTTGTTGGATTTTGTTTGTAGACTTTTAAAAATTTTTTTTATAAAAACAGGATGACATTAATGCCCTGACAGTGGCAATAAGCTTTTTTTTATGTTACATTTTTAAAGATGAGATTTACACTAAATATGTGTTACTGACAAGTGCTGATGTTAAAAGTGTTTGAACAACAAATGTTATGGCACTTTAGTTCATATGGCAGCAGAACATTTAAATAAAAGTGACCTTTAAACTACTTTTGAATTCATTATTTGATTTCACGTATACAATGCGATTAATCGTGATTAATCAGGGAAATAATGCAATTAATCGCGATTAAAAATTTTAATCATTGCCCAGCCCTAATTATAATATAAAGAATAATTGCACCGAAAGAGTCGTGCATTTACGGCTGCCAAAGTACATTTCAGTGCCCTGTCCCCACATTTATTCTCTACATTTTAACCATCCAAAAAATGAAGGTAATATTTTACTGCAGTGGAGTGATTCAGCCTTCCTTTCTTTATTAATTCAGCTCCTCTTCAGTTTATTCCCTTAGCGGCGATTCAGAACAAAACTCATCAAAATGGGCTTTTTTTTTTTTTGAAAGAAAAAGAAACGTCAGCAGGTTCAAGACAAATCCAGTTAAAATTAATTAGTCGCAGCGACATTTTGATCAAAGTTTTTTTCAACTCAAAATCATTGTAATCGTACTCTTTTATTGTGACCTGATTTTGAAAGTCATAGTGTACGGCAATGCAAAGAAGCAATAAAAAGTACGGTGGCGACTGTTAGAGAGTAGCAACACTACTAAAGTCCTTTTCTGTCTTTCCCTTCTTTGCTGTATTTTTCTTGATTTTCTTCTCTTGATTGTCTGTTTAGCCTTCGAGCGTCTGTCTGCGTTTCTCTATGAGCCTCATAACTCTTTAGTCTTCCTCCTGAGTTATTCTACGTGTTTCTCTCCGTTCTCCTGCCAGCTCTCCTTGCCATTCTGATATTCAGCTTTTTGGATCGTCACTCTTTTCCTCTTGGAACAGAAACAGCCTCGTTTGTTTGTCTGCCTCCACGCCGGCGCCTGGCATACGATGCCAGATCCTGAGAAACAGCAGAGATGAGAGAACCAGCAGATCCTCCTTTAATGAGCTCACACGCCAAAACAGTTCATGATACTGGAACAATGAGTCCTGCTCAGCGCTGCACAATTTTTGGCTATTTTTTAAAATGCATACAGAATAATTGTCTAAGAGTAATATTAATATCTGGTTGAGGGACATAAAGTGCAAATACAGTTGTTGCTGCATGTATCCGTCACGCTGAAGCCTCTCCACGTATAGATGAACACTTGTTTGCAGCGCTGGTGCTGCTGGATGACCGTCTTCACTTCCCAAATATCTGTCAGCCCTTAAAGTTTCCTCACGACTTCTCTTCGCCAGCAAGGAGTTAAAACCATGATGTAGGAATGGGTCAACAGCACATCCTGAATCAAAGAATATCAGCCTACAATCAGAAATGATGAAGTCTGGAGAGGACCGGCCATCTTGGAAAATCATTCTAGAGCCAAAAAATGGTTTAAAAAAAACCCTCTGCAATTTTAAACACATCTGGGGGTCACTCACAGCTGAGGTGTCTCTTTGTATCTAATATCAGTGATGATGTCACTTTTTCTGCAACCGTTTGCAGGCGTGCTAAACGGTTTTAGAGACCGCAGCGTCCCCAAATGTAGGACCGCACCCCGTTTCCTCTGTTGCCATCAGTCACCAATAAAACTCACCAGCACCAGTGTGTATCGTCCTCGTGCCGAAGACCGTCTGCGTGTGTGTTGTCTGTGTGTGTGTGTGTGTAAATGAGCAGAGAGGTGGAGCCTGAGTGAGTCGGGCTGGTGTTAATGCGATGCTTTTAGCACGCCGGCATGTTTAATATGCAGTTTCTGTGACTTCTGGTCTACGGACTGTTAGGATTAAAATTATCTGAGCACTGTTTAATTGTTAAAACTAAACTTCATGACATGAAGGAATGCTGTCTCCTTTCATGACCGTGAGTTCCTCAGCTTAGGTTTATGACTTAAATTACTGTAACATCCTCCCCGACCCCCCCCCCCCAACAGTTTGCGATCAAAAGTCTGTGACAGCATAGATAAACATTTAAGGGACATCTCATTTCCTGGTCAAACACAACCACATGTGTCTGGACCTGCTGTTTACCATCTGGACTCTGAGACAAAGGGCCATAAAACTCAGAAGAACGAGGATCCGCCTTTTCTGTGACTATAAGAACTGATAGAATCTGACATCAAGCGTGCATTTCTCTGGCATTTCTTGTGATATTAGGAAGTGTACCATCGGCCGATTAAAATATTCTGCATGGCATATTGATTCTTTGTATTCATGATTGTATTAAACTCTTTAATTGACCCTTGTTTACCTTTGTTGGGACCATGGGTGAGGCTAGCCCTTGTTTAGGGGTGCTTCAGCACCCCAAAAACCTGGAGTAAGAAATGTTGTTATTCTAAAATTTTAGTTCGCATTTGACAGGCTTAGATAATGTCCAAAACTTAATCCATAGTTTGTTGTTTAAGTTTGTATTTTAATAATGAAAATGAAAACGATCCCGCCTAATGGTATCGTCCTCTTCTCACTAACGTTACTTGTGGGTTGTGGTGGGGCTCATTGGGTGCTCAGCACCCCTAAATCTCTGACCCTAGAATCGCCTCTGGTTGGGACAATGACAAGGAGCATGAGCAACCAAAACTGTAAAATTTGTTTTGGAATTCTTTACCACCAGAAATAAAATCTCAAACAGAGATGTTTAGTGCCAAAGCTAAACACTGGCTTAAGCAGCAGCAGAAATGTGAACATTAACTTCTCTCAAGTCACTGTCAGTACATTATTTTACTAATGTTTAATGTATTTAACTTGTGCAATTTTAATCTAAATTTTGTAGCTGTGTATATTTGTTTATGATATCTGTTCACTGCATTATTCACTGTATTTGTATTATTGTGTTTTGTATTCAGTGTCTTTTATCTTTCTTTAGCCTGACCAGGGACAAAGACTGCAAATTAGCTGAAGCTAGACGACTTTTATGCATCACATTTTTCATTCTTTGTGACAATGTTGTATGTATCGTCCCTGTTAAATAAACATTCAAAGTAAAAAAAAAAGTAAAGTTTCTAGTCTTGTCCATGGCACCAGATAAAAGAACACTGAGAATTACTTTCAGGACCGACTTTCAACAAACTGTTCATTTATTTATTACTCTAATTGTATAACATCAACCTAAACAAATAAAAAAAAAAACACAACTGAAACTTAAACTTCCACCTGAACTCTGATTCTTCTGACTGAAGGTTGAGCTCCGTTCATCAAAAACTCTACAGATTTTTTAATAAGTGGGGAACTGTTTTCACTGAACTTATCCGGTGATGTATAGACATGAGTTCTGTTTTGATATTTATTTTTTTATGGCTCTTGTGACATTTACTGAAAGTCAGCAGACAGGAGAGTTAAAGACACACACGAAAGGCTGACTGGCATCTACAACGTCCGTATTTGGCCTCCTGCTCATTCAGGTGAGCTATTCGGCCGCCGCATTGACATTTTGAAAGGAGAACGTGGGTTTAAAACCGGCTGCTACGAACGGAGCTGCAAACACATGGCTGAAAGGGCAGCTGTTGTACTATGTCATTGTGGTAGAAAAGTAGTGTAAAATGGTCTCCAGATGTGCTGAACGAAACCATTCAAAGTAAAAACTTTTGGTTCTTTTATTCTTTTATTCTCCTTTTGGTATTAAATGCTGATTAAAAGAGTTTTTTTTTTTCTATATTAAAATTCTTCATATAGACAATATCTGGAGTGTCATTGTGAAAAATGTGCCGTTGTTATTCATCCAAGGTTAGTTAGACCCTGTGCTTAGCTGATATTTTTTTTTTGACATGACAAAAACAGGATTAAACAGGACTAACGGTTGCACGTTTGCACTGTGTTGCAATAAAAATCAGCCAGTGATTTATCTTTTCATAAAACCTCGTTCATCGCTTTGCTGGAGAGAGAAAACTTCACGCAGCAGGGAAGGTGAACTGAGACACTTTTCTGTTATTTTTCCATCGCTTCATTCCTGTCATTTTTGTGCTATTTCAAAGTGGCGACCTCCAAAATAATGCGAGAGGACGACTGCTGTCTCTCGCATGCATCACCTTGAAAAATAAGACGGAAGAAAAATCGGAGGAAGCCATCAAACGTGTGACAGCGGAGGGAGTTGGCAGCGCGGTGACAAGGAGCGGCGCGGTGATTATTATTTGACCCTGACAGCGTCTATTTGATGTATTAAAGATCATACGCTGGGTTGTAGGGTACGTTCCTTCTGTGGTCTTGAAGGACACGACTGTGAACAAGCTTTGGGAAAAGTTTGGTGTAAAAGATAAAACTGCAGACAAACGGAAGACTTGCAACAGACTTTCTGATGGATACAAATATGGGAAGATTGGCTCGTTTCTGATTAACAGGAGCTAGCGAAGGTCGTTAGAAGCTCCTGGACGCCTCCAGGGGAAGGGTTTCCTACTGGGGGGAGGTGCCGCTGCAGACCCAGGACACACTGGAGAGATTTTGGGCCCGATCGTACACCTCCCGCTAGCCGCTACCCGCAAATTGCGGATTTGCGGGTAGCGGCAAATTATTGCCGCTACCCGCAAATCAGAATCAGAAGAACGAGGATCCGCCTTTTCTGTGACTATAAGAACTGACAGAATCTGACATCAAGCGTGCATTTCTCTGGCATCTCTTGTGATGTTAGCCGCTACCCGCTACCTAACAGTTAGCAGTTAGCAAACACTCTGCTAACTGCTAATGCAATCTTCAGCTTCCCTAAAGCCGCTACCCGCGTTGCCGACTCCCTTACGCACATTGTAGGCGTGGCAATGGGCGTGTCATTTGCGCATTCCACAAACTTGGTATCTTGCGATCGCGGGTTTAGGATAGCGTGTAGCGGGTGGTCTACCCGCAATCGCAAGATACGCGGGTAGAAGGTAGATGTCATCATACGTGTTCCTCTGGCTCAATGCTCATCCAATAAACCGTTCTGCAGTATTTTAAAAAGCACATCAGCGTCTTGGCGCAGCTGCGCCACAGCCGCTCCCGGCGCCCCCTGCTGAGGATATGTTCTCGCGGCTCTAACTGAGCGTGTTTACCGAGAGGACACCAACTATCTGGGACTTTCAGGTAGCCGATAGGAATTGTCTGTGTAAAAATACTTTTACCTCCGCCAAGGAGGTAATGTTTTTGCCGGCGTTTATCTGTCTGTCTGTGTTCAAGATAACTCAAAAAGTTATGGATGGATTTTGAGGAAACTTTCAGGAGTTGTCAGAAATGTGAAAAGGAAGAATTGTTTTCATTCTGGGTGTGATCCGGAAGAAATCCTGGATTCTGGATCACTTTCAAATTTTCGATAACATTGCGGTCAATGGGGTCAAAAAGTTTTTTCTCAATATCTCTGTTAATTACTGCCAGAAACTCATGAAATTTGACTCAGGGATTGACAACGGGAACCTCTATCAAATTTCAGAGGCTGATCTGGATCTGATCCAGAAGGCGGATTTTATCACAATCTGTAAATCGCTGTATGGGAGAACTGTTGTGCTTGGCGGAGGTCTGCGCTCTCTGAGTGCTTTTCTAGTTAAGAAATGCTTTCCTGGAAGTTCACTGGCTCTTTTTATTTCTGAGCAGTTTGTTGAAACTTCTTGGAGTACAAAAGAAATGATTAAATCATTTGCTCCACATTAGTTAGAGCTAGTTATGTATATATCAGTGCAGAGGAGGAGGAGGAAAAAAGAGGAGGAAGCTCTACAGCAGAGTCCCAGACCAGCTGCCCATGAGAGCTGCTCCGATCTGGGTTAAAAGACGCTCCATAGCAGTTTGTGGGTAGTGGCTTTAGGGAAGCGGAAGATTGCTAATAGCAGGTAGCGCAACCTGCTCTTAAAGGCAATGGCTTCTGACGCACTGATTGGTTTAACAGGTGGAACGCCCTAACCACTCCCATGAATAATATAGCGGGTAGTGCATGTAAGATCGTGGGTTTAGGGAGGTGGAAGATTGCATTTTTTTGCGTGGGAACGCCCCTCCCGCTATCCCTTAATAGCGGCTTTAGGAGGTTTGGCGGAAGATCGGGCCCTTTATGTCTCGGCTAGTCTGGGAACGCCTCGGTATTCTCACTAATGAGCTGGAGGAGGTGGGAGGTCTGGACCACCTCAACCTGAAAACGGCTGATCAGAAGTAGATGGATGAACGAACGGAACCCCAATATGATTAATCTCTGAGGGGAAATTGTCTTTTCTGGCAGTGTAGATTATTGAAGAAATAAACTGGAAATAAAATGATTATTAAAAAGAAGTAATTAAGCTGCTGGAAAGTGTTGCAGATGTGGCTTGACGTCTCCAGAGATCACAACAACTGCATGTGTGAGTGTCGTATTGTTGAGGAGTCACAGTGGAAAACAGCATCAAGGTGCAAAGACGCTCCTTCACAGTGACACGTCCAGGACCGCCGTGCGTTGTTAACAAGCGCTGCAACCGTCTGCAGTCTCTGCTCGTCTCCATGAAAGCGTTGGAGCGGGAATTGGTTCCAGCCGTGACCGGATCGAGGACGTTTCATCCCTGTTTTTGTCAGAAGTGCCAAGTTTTCAGTATTTTTTTTCACAGATATTTTTTTATTCCCCATTCAACAAGGCTGATCAAAGGAAAGAAATGTTCTGAACTTTCTCTCTTTTTTGAAAGCAGAGTGTATTTTTTCTGGGGGAGGCCAGCCTTGAAAGGGTGCTCTTGATGCCTTGAGGCTGCACTTAATTATTTTCACCTGGAAGTATCACCTGCAAACACTGTGTTAAGTGAGTGCTTCTCAACACTTCTGAGACGTAGCCTGAAGAATAACAAGGACGGGCTCAACCCGAGGTTACTGACCCAGAAGTTGAGAATTACTGTGACAAATAAGGCTTTGAGTATGAATCTTTTAGCTGCAGACTGTCAGTGCTTCAAGAAAGCTTTGTTTCTCCATTACCTCTGAGGCTATGAGGGTCACGCTTCAAGATGTACTAAAACCCTCTCTGTCTCACACACACACACACACACACACACACACACACACACACACACACACACACACTGATCTAATGTGAACTGGCAGATCACTGAGGCCTTTCTGGTTAAACCCTTTCAACTGTGCAGCAGAACACAGAGTTCAGAAAACAGGGCTGAGCGTATGCAGAGGGACAGAGTACATCGGTACGGCCCGCATGAACAGATCTCTGCACGCAGATCGGTGGGAAACGTTCATCTCTAACAGGGCGGCCGTCAGCCACCAGAGGGGATGGACCGTACAGAGCGACCTGAGCTCTTTCAGGTCTGCAAAGTGCTCATGAACAACACAACGGGGGGCTCCGCTGGGAAAAAGAAAGCTACAGTTTGTGCAGGAAACTCATGTCCTTATTTCACTCCTTCATAACTAAAGGAACTTTTTTAACAATTTTTTTTCCTCCCAAATTCCAGATATAATCGTCCACAGCCATTCCTTCTATTAACACCTAAAAGATGCTCTGGCACTGAGGACACCAAGCAATAAATAATTACAGTTGCATCAAGTGAAATTATCTGCGTTCTCTTCTTCCTCAAGAGATGGCATGATGGGCACCATGTCTGCAGAATTACATGGGACATGGACTCGTTGCTGACAACGGTCTAAACCAGGGGTCGGCAACCTTTACCATCAAAAGAGCCATTTTTTGCCCCTCTCCCCTTAATAAAATTCATCTGGAGCCGCAAAACTTATTTGACCCGTAAAATTAAGATAACATCAGTGTATGAAGTTTTATATACAGTGATCCCTCGCCAATTTGCACTTTAAGTTCCGCGGTTTTAGATATTCACGGATTTTTCAGAAATATATAATATAATTTAAAAAATCAAGAAAATATTGTGGAAACATCACAGGATGTTGTGCGCGTTCTCTCACAGCCAATAAATGCTGTCCTCTGCTGGTTCCATGCAGAGGAAACCGGACTTTTTCTTTTGTTGTTGTTAGCATGTTAGCCGCTAATTATGAGCCAAAAATTGCACAATACCAGCGGTTTCTTTACTACGGTTCAGAGACCAGAGGCTGTGAAGGTAACAGAGAGACCACAGTTGAGCCTTTGTCTTGTTTCGCTGCAGTGCCTCGCTACTTTTTTGCGGTTTTTAAACATATTTTAAACAGAATATTTAGGCTCGGGGGGCTCCGGTTACCGTTTGCAGATTTTGATCTTTGCAGGGGGGGGGGGGGGGGGGGGGGGGGCGCCGGTTCCCATTAACCATGAAAAATAAGGGATCACTGTATAGTTATTCTATATTCAGCGGGATCTGAATCCAGCCAAAAGCTTATTTCTAGTAGGTTTGGCAGTTTTTAAAGTTTTAAATGCTAAAAGGTCATACAAGATACTAATTAAAGTTTCATTTCCAATTTTTTTTTTTGTCGTCCACTGTAAAAGAACAATAGTTTGTTGGATTTATGAAATTATAGAAGAACAAACAGAAAACGGTTAACATTTTATTGCTGTTTTTACCTGTTATAACAAAGGTAAACCTCAAACTCTGATAAAGACTGAATATTGGGCTGCTGTACTGTATGTTTGGTAGATGAACCAAGACAATTTCCTGTCAACTTGTTGACATGGAAGTAAATATAATACATCTTGAATCTTTGAATGAGGAAAAAAAAAAAAAACACTGGCATGTGTAGACCTACTTTGAAATGAAACAAAGAACCATGCAGGTTCATTTGAGTCATTCCCTTTTTTTGTAAAACATTGATCAAATAAAAAGTAGCCCACTTTAAAATAAATAAAATGTAAAGCTGCAGCTTAATAACTTAAAAAAAATATAAATATAACAACAGGCCAGTTTGTATTTAATTATGACTTAAGTCCATTTCAGTGTGTTGTCATCCTCTTGTTTTCTCCTCAGCCACGTACAACAATCAACCATCGAGCCTGAACATAAAACATTTGTTGTAGTTCATGCTGGAGAAAACCTGCTCACATCAGGATGTGGATTCAAAGATTGACAGGACTCCAAATACAAACGTCTTCATGTTCATATCTCGGGCCGGCTCTACCCAATTTGGTGCCCTAGACGAGATTACACCCCGGTGCCCCCCGAGCCCACTGCTACAATGACAAACTCGACTTGTAACAACAGTTACTTTCAACTAAACTTGTCTTTTAACTGAAGACTACAAGTTTACACATCTGGACTTCCTGGCAGCAAAGGCATCTATGGTGTCATCAAATGACACCTGCCTAGACATCTCACGGTTTATACTCATCAGGGCAAGTCCATTTAAACGCTCCTGAGACATGGTGGATCTCAGGTATGTTTTGATGAGCTTCAATTTGGAGAAGCTCCTCAGGGCGACCCACATATTGGGGTAAACTTCCTTCAATTTCTTCTCCTGTAGGAAACTGAGAAGTTCAAAGGTTGTCATTTTGGCTTTTTCCGTGACTGGAAAACTCTGCAATTCCTGTACCAGTTCCTTCCAGTCCAGATCTGACTGCCCACCACAGCTTAGGATGTTGCTGAGTGTTTGACATTGTTGTCTTAGCTCTTCATTGGGCAGGTCAGGGAAGTTGACAAGTATGCCAAACTTCTTCTCAACTTCACCCAATGGGGCCAAGGGGGACTGGCAGCGTGGCGGCGCCCCTCCAGCAGATGGCGCCCTAGGCAGCCGCCTATATCACCTATGCCAAGAGCCGGCCCTGTTCATATCAGTGTCGGGAATGACATTCATGTTTCAAAGACAAGTTTGTTGGGTTTTGGAAGGTTTCCAATGTTGCTCCTTTTGTGTGTCACACCATGACAGCACTGACGTGGTGCGAGAAATGTTTCTTTTATTTTTTACGGCGGCACATAAAGAACATGTCAAGATGTCCGGCGCTAGGCACAGAGCTTGCGCGCACCTTTATTTCTTTCCCAAGATGCAACACACAGATACAACTTACATACTCATTCTGCCCCCTGCTGGCGAGCAACCTACAGGGCACTACATGTGCTCCAGAGCGAGAATCACCTTCTGATTAGTTTTTCCTCTAAAGCTACAGGGAGCCACTGCAGAGAGGCTAAAGAGCAGCATGAGGCTCCAGAGCCGCGGGTTACCGACTCCTGGTCTAAACAGTCCATTTCGTCTTTCGTAGGGGGCGCATTATTCCTTAATAGAGAATGATTAAGTAAAATCGTGCTGGTGTGCACGGCTGCAGATAGCTTATTTGATCAGCTACATTCAACTGCAGAGGGTATGATAAGTTATTGATATCAATAGGTCTAAATGAGAAATATAATTGGATATCACCTGCTTGGGAGGGAGATGGGACATCAAAACAGCTGATGACGAATCCTAAAAGCAGCAAACATAAGGAGAAGAGCAGTGGCCCCAAAACAGGGCCCTGTGGGATCCCGGCGGACAGTGGAGAGGAGCCAGAACAAAATTAGCTACAGAGACTGTAAAACCTTTACCGGAGCGGTGGTAGAGAAACCAGTTGAGTCTTATCCACACAGTCACGCAGGTTATGGGTCAAAGTAACGTGACCTGTAGAGCTGAGGTCAAGAAGCACCAGCGCACTTTTAGATTACAAACTCATCTGGGACTCAGTAGACAATTCCAGCAAGAGATGGTCAACTGGATGCTCCGAGACTGTCACTGTGACTGTTCACCATTGCCGTTGATACCACTGACCAGGGGTCCTCAACCCTGGTCCTGGGTTCAACCGTAACCCTAACCCCCGTCTTAGATGTTTCCCTGCTGCGGCGCACCTGATTCACACTGAATGGGACTGCCTGATATAATCCTACAACTCCATCTACGTACTACCCAATTAAAATGCCATTCAGACAAGAAATAGGAATCTCATTACTCGTACCACCTTGTTGTCTTTCGCTGATCCTTTTTTTAAAGCATTTCCGACGCACATTAAACGCAACAGAGTACTGGTGATGCAATTCTACACCCGTTTGGATTTTTATGAATTTTATTTTATTCCGTAAAGCACACTGAGTCGCACATGTGCTTAAAAAAGGGCCGCATCAGCAATGTTGAAGCTGAAGGTGGAAGACCGCAGCCATATGATTGTTCTGCCTGGCAAAACTGTTGCATTCTGGGTAATGTAGGCACAAAGTTTGTTAGATGGAAAAAAAAAAATCAAAAAGGCAGTTTGATTCTTCCTGGGCTGCGGCGAGTTTGACTCCGTTAAGTGCTGAATTGTTGGAGTGCTCTCAAGTTTAGAGAAAGCCCACGGTCATGATAAAAGAAAAACATAACGACAGTTGCTAGGAAACGGCATGTGAAGGGAATGCTTAAAATCAGTCTGTGGTGCAGGCCTCTGCAGACACTGGTTCACATGGAGACTTTTATGGCCAGCACTGAGTCGGGGTCTCCTGAACACCAGGATGTTACATGTGACGCCGCACAACTGCACAATTTAATGAGGCGTCCACACTAAAAATACAGTCGGTCGTCTAGGAATCGCAGTTGTTTCACTCGTGCGTTGAGAGCAGTCGTTCAACTGCATTCGGTCGGTGAAGGAAGGCAAAGCCAGAGCTGTTATTGCCGAACCATTCACAGACTCTACTCCTCATTATGCAACTGAGCTTCAGTCGATCGCCTGTTTGAACCACAAACCTCTGAATGAACGATGCAGTTGTTTCTGAACGCATCCTTTCTCCATCTGAACTCTCCGAATGAGCAGTTCGATTAGCTGGAAAGTAATCTCTCCTTTTCTTTAAGGTTGAGAACACTTGCTTTTTTTCTTCCTGCAGAATGTAGGACTTAGAGGGTTTAGAGGATTTTGTTGTCTTTTTATCCACACAATACAAGCGTTCTGGAAGTCCTGAAACACAATGACCAGAAGAGGCTCATGGACATAACAAGAGCCTATTAGATAGGTGTGCACGATAACTATCAGGCCAATAACAGAAAAATGATGACGTCATCCCGATAACTCCGATATCATGACGAATAGCCCCGATAACATATATTTTTGTCAACACGGCAGTGCCTCGCTCCCTCTGAGTCTTAAATGACCGGAAGTGAATGTTATGTTCAAGTAATGTCGGCATAATCAGAAAAACGATTTCTCAATCAGGAGAATCAAGAATACCCCCTCATGCCAGAAAACAACTTGTTAACTCGGTCATAATTTTAGTAGTTGCTAACTTGAATCGATATTCGCAGTATTTCCCCTCATGTTACACATAAAAAGGAAAAAAATAGAAAAGGCTGAAAAAACGACTAGCAAACGAGGTAACGTCAGCATTTACGTTACACCTTGAATGCAGCATGCATTGTGCTGATTGTAACAACTTTCTCAGCCCTCCTGCTGATAGAGCGTACACTAAAGCAAGAATTCTATTGCTTGGTTATATATTCTGATGTACATTATAAAACAGACCACAGCCTCAAGTGGATTAATCAATGCCAGTTATTATTTACTCATATTCACACACAAAATATATTCACAAATGCCCAACCAACCTCCCAAAATGTCACACAAGCTATATACACACAATAAGTCCAATCACAAAGCTAGAGTCCATTGCTCAAGTAGTCCAAACAATCTGAAGCAGTGCACTGTTCAAAAAAGAAAAGAAGAAAAACAAAGGCTTGATCTCACTGGCATGATTCTGTCTCAGCAGGGGGATTTCCAATGGGGAAAAAACAGCCCAAGAAATAATTCACCACGAGGTATGAATAATCCAGTTTTCGGCTCTTCGGGAAGCGGCTCCAGGATCTTTCTGTCTTTAGACACTGCTCCCTTCCATCATCAGTTCCATCGGACCTATATAGAGTTTGTCTGCTGATCACCTGCTGCCCATTCCTGCTGATTGTAGCTCCGCCCCCATACCAGGTGTGGTTGGGTGCAATCAATCCATGATGCCCTGCACTTTCCTATTCAGGCTGAAAAATGGCTGACAACTGAATAGTGTGGATCTTAACCTAAAATACTGCACCCTGCAGGGATTTCCCAACAATACTTCATTTAAAAGATCCAACATACATTTAGTTCCTTATACCTGTGGCAGTGTCACATGATCACAACAAACATGGCGGCGTGGAACTTTGTTAAAGTTTCAGAAGAAGATAGTTTGGTGGTTATTTGTGACGAATCCTCCGAGTGAATTCTACGAGGAGGGAAGCACAAGCTTTAATACGTAAAACCTGATCAGCCACCTACAACATAACAATCGCTTCCATGGAGTTTTGAAATCGCGCTAATGCGAGCTAATGCTAACGTGCGCAAGCCAGCAGCAGTCTCCCCTCTCCTCTTCCTCATCTCTCTCATCTAAAGCTTCCATGAGAATAAAAATAAATAAATTCACCGAACCTCATTTACTTTAATTAAAGGCATTAATTTAAACAGAACCACAAGTCAAAATCCTTTTCAGTTAGTATTTCTGATGCATGTATTTCCATCAGTTCAAGGAGCCTTTATTTCTTTTATATCAGTCAGTAATGAACCTTATTTAAGTTGATGTGAGATTTAAAATAGGTTTGTTTGAAAGCTTTACGGAAATGTTTGAGAGGTTTGCCAATAGTTTTTCAATGGAAAAAAAAATATCTAATCATTTAAAGAGTCCAAACTATTTTTGACTTTGTCCATAATATTGATGTAATGATCTTAGGTATATGTGTGTGTTATCAGTATTGGCCTTTAGGAGCTGAAAGTTATCGGTATCGGTTTAAAAAACAGTTATTGTGCATCCCTACTATCAGATCAATCGCAGAGTTCTTCTCATGTTCAGAGGCTGTGGAGGGCGATCCCTCCGAGACGTGAGCGTTTCTGTGGCAGTGATGCAGAGTCACATATTGACCTGACATGGATGTATACTACTGTGTTACGAGCTGTGCATGTTGATGAGGACATTTCAAGAAATGATTCCATGTTTACTAGAAACTTGAGGTGCATCTGTGGCTTTATTAAGGTAAATCCCCCCCATCATATCATAAGTTCGGGAGTCCGAACCTGAATGGACCCTCAATATTTGGACCCGGAACCGACCCGAGTCTTTAGTTTCTGACCACGAATCGAGCCGAGTTACCTGAATAGAACCGAGACAATCCAGCCCATAGTTGCTCATGTTAAAAGTAGTCTAGTGTTGAATAAAACTTGATTTTCTTATCTAAAGTTGTCTTCTTCTACCCGGTTCAGTTGCTCCATGGGCTATGTGATGGAAACAACAATAAATCCATGTCGTTATTTTCATTGTGGACACAGATGCTATTGGTAGCAGCTGCTAACGCTAATAGCCTACACCGGTCAGGACGTGTCGTGAATATGTTCTCTCATCCGCTGTTGTCACGCTGGCGATCTGCTGTGCTTTACAGCTGCTACGGCAACACGATTGTTTAATGAATAATTATTTAAACTGCTCCGAGTCCTGACATTAGCTGCCACCGCCAATATCTTTAACTCTCTTGAGTAAACGCGGACCCAGCCTGTCAGAGAGCACCGACCGGACCCGAGACTAACTGAACCGTACCGACCCGAACCCGGAGTCACGTCTTTTGAAGGGACCCGAGACCTGATTTGGGTCGGGTCGGAACCTCGGGTTTTCGGGTTGTTGGGTTGTTCCGAAGACCTCTAGCATTAAGTTAAAGATAAAATATTCAAGCAACGTTCCTTTTTATTTCTTTTAAAGTCTCAAACGAAAGAAGAGAAAGTCCAGAATTGACTCATGTACACCTTCACCTTTCTTGAAGCGGTTGGCTGAACGAGGATGCTAGACGACCTGACTGCCTGGTAATGACTTTTTCACTGATCGCCTGATGATGGGAAACAATATGAACTCCGTCCTGAGGAAGCTGGCGATGTTGATTGCGTCTCCCGACCATGGAGAACCCGCCGCAGAGGATAACCTGCAATCAGGACATATTTCACCCCTTGGCTGACCTTTGCCGAAACAATCTCACCATTCCAGTTAACGGCACTTGGAGTTAGGGACTTTCCTCTCTCGTTTGCCGCCACGCAGCCGGGACACGACACATGTGATGCCCTTGGTGTTGTAGAGGCAGATGGTGAGCTCGCAGGCCCGTTGGAGAACATTACTTTACCGTATTTCCATTTTTGTATATTAATCAGAGTCCCAAGTGTTGTTGTAGTTGCTGTCTGATCTGTGGTGACTGAGGCTATTCTCGGATCCATAATTTAGCTCTGAGTATGTTTTTGTTTGCGTGTTTCTCCTCTGCGTGCACACAAGATGCATGAACTGTCTGATGTTAGCATCAAATTCAGGCAGTGAAGCCTGCTCATTGCTGCATAGACGTCCTTGTTCCTGTATTTTCCATGATGTCGTCTGTGCTGAGAAGAAACCGACTCTTTTTGTAATCGACGTTTTAAAAAAAGAAGTCATGCAACCCCCCCTTTGCAGTTCTGGTTTAGAGGATTTGGTTCTTCTGGTTCTGGATAAAACGTTCATTAATTCCCGTTCAGCGCCAAATCCTCCAGCAGCCTCTCATAATCTCATTCCTGGACATTTAGAAATGTGCCTTCAGGGAGTCCTACCGCTGTCTACTTTTGTTCTGACTTTGTTCCTCCTGTCAGTTGACGTCCCCGTGTCAGAGCGGAAACTGATTAACGTGAACGTGAACAAAACAACAATTTTTCAGCTTCGACGGACAGCTGTCGTCTGAACGGACGCAAGCGCGTGAATATTCACAGGATCAAGGTTACTGAGTCTGACGGATGGAGATGGAGCGGAGGCGAAGTGAGAGGTGACGGATGATCAGACCGCTGTTGACTCACTCTGTTTTATCTTATCTTAATGTCACACTGAAGGGACACGAATGTTTCAGGAGATGTTTTGCTGCTGCGACATTGTGATTTCTCCTACGTTTGATTAATAGCTACTGCTGAGTCCTGCACCAGTTAGGAGAACATGAATATGAATTTCTATCTGATTTATGAGATGGCACGTTCATAAATGCTCAACGACAGCTAGGATTACTGTTGCAACAGCAGCAGGTTGAACCGGCCTGTTTGGATATTTATTACGGTGCAGTTAAGAGTCTTACAGAGAACATCCAACCACAATGTTGTTTTATCCTGTTCCGGAGAGAAACAGGCCTAAACGGCGGTTAGTTCCTGTCTGGAGATGCATGGCTTTCTATCCCAACAATAAACTCTCAATGTTGGTTAAAAATGTAATAAATCAGAGATGCATTAGCTTTATTTAGGGGGACGTGAGGCTTAGCAAAGAGGTGAAAAGGGAGCTCAGCGTTGCCAAATGCACACACAAGGACGAAGCTGAACAGCTGTTGTGCAGCGGCCTGTATGGAAAGGTGTGAAAGGCATTGACCAAACCCTAACCCTAAACCCTTAACGTAACCCCTAACCCTAACCTTAACCCCTAACCCCTAACCCCTAACCCTAACCCTAACCCCTAACTCCTAAACGTAACCACTAACCCCTAACACTAACCCCTAACCTTAACCCCTAATCCCTAACCCTAACCCCTAAAAGTAACCCCTAACCCTAACCTTAACCCCTAACCCCTAACCCCTAACTCCTAAACGTAACCCCTAACCCCTAACACTAACCCCAAACCTTAACCCCTAATCCCTAACCCTAACCCCTAAAAGTAACCCCTAACCCTAACCTCTAACCCCTAACCCTAACCCCTAAAAGTAACCCCTAACCCTAACCCCTAACTGTAACCTCTAACCCTAACCCTAACCCTAACCCCTACCCCTAACCCCTAACTCCTAAACGTAACCCCTAACCCTAACCCCTAATCCTAAAGTCCAAAAAAAAGATGAGTGATTTCCTTTATTGGGACTTTTGATCTGGATCTTTCTATCATTCTGAATGTTCCTTGTAATCGTTTTAATGCCCGTGATTTTATATCTTATGAATACTGATCTTAATCCTGTGAATAATGTGTGCTTTGACTGCTTTGTAGTTATAGAAGAAACCCGGCTGCTCCTTCGTGAAACTGTGCGTGGGATCCTCACTAGAAGTTTCCATGTGGCCAAAAGCTGAAAGTGATCACGTTTAAAAAACCGCGCCTTCAAGCAAATTTTCCCTTCATGGATCCTGGAAGTTCGCCTCATCCCCCCCCATAGTGATGGAATAAATGTCTTCTTCTACACTACATTATATCATTGAACCAGTCAAGGGATTTAGAGGAGATGGTTTTCAAAAGGTTTATCGAGAAATCGCTCATCCACCAACACAATGCAGTTTGGTCAGACGTTAGATTGAAAGGAGGTTGGGGAGAGTACAGTCCTGAGATGAGAGTCCAAAATTATTAACAGCTGTCACCGTGCTCATTAAGATGTGTTTAAATAGAACCCCACAGAGCAGGATGGCTTATCAGACAGACAGAGAGACGGCTGGAATGACATTTGTTGGTCTATTTTTGCCTTGTCTGTGTCTAAAAAGCAAAGTTCCCACAAGACCAAAAAAAAACTGAGAAAAAACATCCATCCCTCCATCCTTCCATCCATTAACTTCCACTCAGCCTTAGCAGAGAGACCCAGACACCTAACCCCGGCCAGCTCCTCTGGGGGAACACTGATGCCAGAGTCTGTCCTGGGTCTGTCCTGGTTGGACACGCCTGTCGCGGTAGTCCTCACCAGGGACCCAGACCACCTCATCTGGCTCCTGTTGATGTGGAGGAGCAGTGACTCCATAAGTCCGTCCCAGATGACTGAACTTCTTGCCTTTTGGGCTCAGCTCTCGCTTCACCACACCAGACGACAAAGTCCGGATTTCTGCAGATGCTGCACCCATCCACCTGATCCGAGCCGCCTCGAGCCAACGGCTCCAGCGAGAGCTGTGGGTCCGCGCTTGATGACGCCAACAGGAGCACATCATCTGAAAAGAGCAGAGTCAGTCCTGAGGTCACCAAAACAGAATCCCCATCTGCTCCATGAATATACCGTCCATGAAA
Organism: Hirundichthys speculiger; assembly: GCA_018398805.1. Lineage (NCBI taxonomy): Eukaryota > Metazoa > Chordata > Actinopteri > Beloniformes > Exocoetidae > Hirundichthys > Hirundichthys speculiger. The sequence continues at coordinate 1,132,504 of JAGFBZ010000110.1, forward strand.
GATATGGACAAAAAAAGAAGCATTCAGATAATAACATTTCTATTAAAAAAGAAACCACTTGTACTTCTGCTCACCGTTGGAAAAAAAAAGACATCCTGCAGCCAGTCTCATCCAGAAATAGACCTCAGTGTTGTGAAAAACAAGGATGCATTTTGTTTCCTTCCATAAACGGCCCATTAAAGCCCTGAACCACAGACGCGGCTTATTAGCGGCGGCTCTGATTTAATTACAAGCAGCCAGTATTTGATTAGCACCTGTTTCTCGGTTTCTAATGAGAAAACCAAGGCATTTAAATAAGATATAAACGACTGCTGGAAGCTCGCTGTAGCAGGACCAGTGGAGTCGTTTCACTGGTCTTCATCAGCGTCTGCTGTCTGCTGCTTCAGGGCTGATCCATGTCGATACGGACCGGGGCAGGGTTGGTGGTACATCAGCTGCTGAAACTGGGTCCCAGATAATATGAAACTGGCAAAAGTTAAAGGCCCTGCCAAGACGCGATCTCTCTGGACTCATCCCAACTTCTGCTAACTGTGTGATCTGTCCATGTCCGGATATGAGACTGGAAACTGGAAACTTGATGTCCATCAGTTCTGCTCTGCTGTCCAACATTTTTGGTGCAGGAGGAAAGACACTTATTTATATTATATTACATCTGCTGTTGTACTTTTTCTGATTACATTTCACAAAACTGCAACATTTGACATCAAATCACAACTTTTATGGTTAAAAAACTGTTGTAAAATTACATCTCTTACCAAAACGTGACTTTTTAACTTTTTTTTTCCAACATTATCTTTATTGAGTTTTCAAAATCATTCCAAAATACATAAATATACAGAAATAAGAGTGCTCTCACAGCAAAGGAGATACCAGGGACAACTAAATTATTATCCAGCATTCAGATTGTCCTTCCTTGAAAGTCATGAAATTATAAGATAACACAGAGCACCGCTTAGGTGAAAGTACAAATATATTAAAAAACAAAACAAAAAAAACCAACAACAACTCAAACAGTAAAGGTTTCCCCATCTTGTCAAGATTTAGCCCAGGTTATTTCACTATTTAGCATGGTTCAAAAATACAAACGCAAATGTACAATTCACACAGAATAAGAAATCACATATCAAAAGAAAAATTATTTTAGATCACTGCAAGGGACTACCCATAGCTACGTAGTGACTTTTTAACTTAACATTTCAGGACTTTAATGTTGCAAAGTCGCGATTTTGTTTTTGAACAACCTTTAGAAATCAAATTATAATATAATTAGAAAAATTATACAATTCATAAAAGTGCATCTTTATGTCCTAAAATCACTTTTTTGTTGTTGTAAGATGATGAATGATATTATACTGTATTTTCCAGAATATAAGTCTGTTTTTTTTAGTAGTTCCTGTGACTTATATGTACATCAATATTATCCTTCATGTCTCCATGACAACAAACAGGACATCGTCTACACACACAACTGAACACTGATACTGAAAAAAATGACAAGAGTGAACCATAAAGACTGAGAGAACACAAATATGAGACCAGAAAGAAAAATCTCTAGTGCAGAATTTAAAGTGAAAATGATAAAATCAGCAGCTGAAAACAGTAATGGAGCAGAAAGTTTGGAGAGATGAGAAACTAGTCAGAGACTGAAGAAAAGCAGAGGAACCTCTGACAGCTATGAACCAATCAGAGAAGGAGAACCAGGGACTGAAAGATGGACAGAGATGGAGGAACGAGTCCACAGATGATGGAGGAACGAGTCCACAGATGGAGGAACGAGTCCACAGACGGAGGAACAAGTCCACAGACGGAGGAATGAGTCCACAGATGGAGGAACGAGTCCACAGATGGAGGAACAAGTCCACAGATGGAGGAACGAGTCCACAGACGGAGGAACGAGTCCACACAGAGACGAGAACGAGTCCACAGACGGAGGAACGAGTCCACAGACGGAGGAATGAGTCCACAGATGGAGGAACGAGTCCACAGACGGAGGAACGAGTCCACAGATGGAGGAATGAGACCACAGATGGAGGAACGAGTCCACAGATGGAGGAACGAGTCCACAGATGGAGGAACGAGTCCACAGACGAGGAACAGAGTCCACAGATGATGAAACGAGTCACAGATGGAGGAACGAGTCCACAGATGGAGGAACGAGTCCACAGATGGAAGAACAAGTCCACAGATGGAGAAACAAGTCCACAGATGGAGGAACGAGTCCACAGATGGAGGAACGAGTCCACAGATGGAGGAACGAGTCCACAGATGGAACGAGTCCACAGATGAGGAACAAGTCCACAGATGGAGGAACGAGTCCACAGACAGAGGAACGAGTCCACAGATGGAGGAACGAGTCCACAGACAGAGGAACAAGTCCACAGATGGAGGAACAAGTCCACAGACAGAGGAACGAGTCCACAGACGGAGGAACGAGTCCACAGACAGAGGCGATGGTGGAACGAGTCCACAGACGGAGGAACGAGTCCACAAACGGAGGAACGAGTCCACAGATGGAGGGACGAGTCCACAGATGGAAGAACAAGTCCACAGATGGAGAAACAAGTCCACAGATGGAGGAACGAGTCCACAGATGGAGGAACAAGTCCACAGATGGAGGAACGAGTCCACAGACAGAGAAACGAGTCCACAGACAGAGGAACGAGTCCACAGATGGAGGAACGAGTCCACAGATGGAGGAACGAGTCCACAGATGGAGGAACGAGTCCACAGATGGAGGAACAAGTCCACAGATGGAGGAACGAGTCCACAGACGGAGGAACGAGTCCACAGACAGAGGCGATGGTGGAACGAGTCCATAGACGGAGGAACGAGTCCACAGACAGAGGAACGAGTCCACAGATGGAGGAACGAGTCCACAGACGGAGGAACGAGTCCACAGATGGAGGAACGAGTCCACAGACGGAGGAATGAGTCCACAGATAGAGGCGATGGTGGAACGAGTCAATAGACGGAGGAACGAGTCCACAGACGGAGGAACGAGTCCACAGATGGAGGAACGGGTCCACAGACGGAGGAACGAGTCCACAGATGGAGGAACGAGTCCACAGACAGAGGAACGAGTCCACAGATGGAGGAACGGGTCCACAGACGGAGGAACGAGTCCACAGATGGAGGAACGAGTCCACAGACAGAGGAACGAGTCCACAGATGGAGGAATGGGTCCACAGATGGAGGAACGAGTCCACAGATGGAGGACAGATGGAGGAACGAGTCCACAGACAGAGATTTTCCAAAATACAACAAGAAATCTCAAATTTCTGTTGGAAAATTGCAACTCAAAGTGGGATCTTTTTGACGTCAGACTGCTACTGATCATGGTGAAATTGCAGCTCAGCAGTCGTTCTGCTGGGGGGGGGGGGGGGGGGGGGTATCTGTGCACCAACAACATTGACCTAACAGGAGAAGGAGGCTGCCTTTCAGTCCTTCGCCTCTTCCATCCATCTCTCTGGAGATCTAAGCGTTAAACTACAGTTGAGGTCTGACCTTCCATCTACCGATCCAGAAAAACCCAGACTGCTTTTCCGTTCAGGGAGCCTTTAAAGAAGAGGCCGCTCTGAAACTGCTCTGGCTTTGATGCAGAGCTCTGTGGATTTGTGTCAAATTTTGCCAAATCTTCACACGTTCGTTCTTTAAGAAAGCAAGTTCTCTCACTCTTTCTCTCTCTTTCTCACACACACACACTTCAGAACCAGGCAATATGTCCTCCTCAAAGGTCTAATGAGCAAAATGTGGTTTATCCTCTCCTGAAGCGCCATTTAGTCTGGCTGCTGGAAGAGTAGGAGAAAGAACCGGAAGCAGAGACGCTCAGAGATGAGATACACACGTGGACAAAATTGTTGGTACCCCTCAGTTAAAGAAGGAAAAACCCACAATTCTCACTGAAATCACTTGAAACTTACAAAAGTAACAATAAATAAAAATTTATTGAAAATCAAATAATCAAAATCACTTTTGAATTGTTGATTAACATAATTATTCAAAAAAACAAACTAATGAAATAGGGCTGGACAAAAATGATGGTACCTCTATAAAAGATTGAAAACTATTTGACCAGAGTGACATGATTCACTCAGGTGTGTCCTTTAATTGACATCACAGGTGTTTCCAAACTCATAATCAGTCAGTCTGCCTATTTAAAGGCAGACAAGTAGTCACTCTGCTGTTTGGTGAAAAGGTGTGTACCACACTGAACATGGACAACAGAAAGCGAAGGAGAGAATTGTCCCAGGACATCCGAAAAAAAATTATAGACAAACATGTTAAAGGTGACGGCTATAAGACCATCTCTAAACAGCTTGAAGTTCCTGTGACAACAGTGGCTCATATTATTCAGAAGTTCAAGACCCACGGGACAGTAGCCAACCTCCCTGGACGTGGCCGCAAGAGGAAAATTGATGACAAATTGAAGAGACGGATCGTTCGAATTGTATCCAAAGAGCCCAGAACAACCTCCAAAGAAATTAAAGGTGAACTCCAAGGCCAAGGTACATCAGTGTCAGATCGCACCATTCGTCGTTGTTTGAGCCAAAGTGGACTTCATGGGAGACGACACCACTGCTGAAAGTAATCATAAAAAAGCAAGACTGGAATTTGCAAAAATGCATGTTGACAAGCCACAAAGCTTCTGGGAGAATGTCCTTTGGATAGATGAGACCAAACTGGAGCTTTTTGGTAAGGCACATCAACTCTATGTTCATAGACTCAAAAACCAAGCATACGAAGAAAAGAACACTGTCCCTACGGTGAAACATGGAGGAGGCTCAGTAATGTTTTGGGGCTGCTTTGCTGCATCTGGCACAGGGTGTCTTGAATGTGTGCAAGGTAAAATGAAATCTGAAGACTATCAAGACATTCTGGAGAGAAATGTGCTGCCTAGTGTCAGAAAGCTTGGTCTCAGTCGCAGGTCATGGGTCTTCCAACAGGACAACGATCCAAAACACACAGCCAAAAACACCCAAGAATGGCTGAGAGAAAAGCGTTGGACTATTCTAAAGTGGCCTTCCATGAGCCCAAGATCTGAATCCCATTGAACATCTGTGGAAGGAGCTGAAACATGCCATTTGGAGAAGACACCCATCAAACCTGAGACAACTGGAGCAGTTTGCTCATGAGGAGTGGGCCAAAATACCTGTTGACAGCTGCAGAACGCTCATTGACAAATACAGAAATCGTTTAATTGCAGTGATTGCCTCAAAAAGTTGTGCAACAAAATATTAAGTTATGGGTACCATCATTTTTGTCCAGCCCTATTTCATTAGTTTGTTTTTTTTAAATAACTATGTTAATCAACAATTCAAAAGTGATGGCTGATTTTGATTATTTGATTTTCAATAAATTTTTATTTATTGTTACTTTTGTAAGTTTCAAGTGATTTCAGTGAGAATTGTGGGTTTTTCCTTCTTTAACTGAGGGGTACCAACAATTTTGTCCACGTGTGTATAACAGCAGCTCATGAGGGTTACATGCAGCTGAAGGTACGGTGCATTAGATCAGCCAGAGGGAAGATCTCTTCCTCCAGGAGGCCTCAGCTCCCAGAGGAGAACAGTGCTCCATTACAGTATAGACCATTACAGTATAGACACAGTGATTATGTTGGTTGCAAAGAAAGAAAGAAAAAGAGAGGAAGAGAGAGAGGAAGACAAGGGTCAGGAAAATGCCGAAACGCAAAGTAGCAAAGGAGAAAAATCTGACACACACAACGTGTATACATTACTCTCAGCAGCAAGTTGACATGATAGTAGTGTAAATGGCAGTAGATTTTGTTTTTGGTGTTTAGTTCTGCCACTTTATTTTTTGTGCTTTTATTTTAAAGAGCACAGCTCGCACTGTGCGATTGTGCTTTTATTTTGAAGAGCACCGCTCGTACTTCACTACTTCCTGTTTTGCCGAAGTCAAACTTCTTGCTCCCGTCTCAGAAAACGACATGCTCACGTTGCTTCAGAGCTGGTAAAATATGCAAACGAACTATTTATTTCTTGTATACTGTGTCGGTTATTTCATTGTGGTTCGCTTCGTGTTTTGTGTTTGTATATCTTGTGTAAGTAGGGTTACCGGGAGGTGTGTGTGGTAGACATGCTGCTAGCAGGCTGAGTTCAAGTTTAGCGCCCTTGGAAAGCAGAAGGAGGTAGGAGGAGGCTAACGGTGTATTCCTTGTGAAAAACAAGTTTATTTATTTGATTGTTTAGTTGATTTTTTACATAAGAGCTGTAATTCATTACTGTTTAAAATTGAGTATTTCATGTTATTTCATGTAAAATTCATTATTTGAGTTTACTAAAAATTATTGTGTATTAAGTTAAAATATGAACATGATTTATGCATTATTGTAAGAAATATAACACCACGGCATTTGTATTTGTGTTTTCATAGTTTTCACGGTGTCATAAGGTGACAGAATGTGTCACGAGCCAGTGGTGAAAAGAGAGGAGAGAATTAAAAGAACACCAGTCGAATCTCTCTGCGTCTTGCGTATTAATTTCCAAGTGGGCCGCTACAAGTAGGTGCGTGGAACTTGACGTGGAAATAAGCGTTATTAGTCGAGAAAACTAGCGATTTTTTTTTTGTTTGTTTTTTTTGAGGGCGCATGCGCGCCCCCAAATAGATTCGCGCCCTGGGCGGTCGCCCACGTTGCCCATAGCAAAAACCGCCCCCGTCTGAGGGACATCATAGAAAAAGACGAGCCGCTCCATCATGTTCGCTGACTTCATCAAGCCAAGCTGCCGTCTTTAGGGACTAAACCTTTATTTTTCTTTGTTTTTACGCCACGTTCTTCAGACTAAAGAGCGACTCTTATGGTCGAGGGGTCGAACTCTGCAGCAGCCTGAGCCCTGCATCGTTCCTCAGTTTTACAATTCACTTACTTTCCATCAAAATGAAGTATAGTTTTAATGACACGTGCAAATCACTGCGTTCAGTTTTCAATCGTGCATTCACCTTGATGTTTTACTGTTTTTTGCCCTCATCTCTAATGTAAGAATAAGAAAAAAGAAAAAGGAGTGATTCTCCACGGGGCTGAGAGGACAGTTATTGAATTAGTCTGTTTCAGGGTGACGGCGGTGAAGGAGGGGATGGAGGTGAAGGGCTCTTAGATCATCCACTTCCGCTGCTCGCCTGCCTTACAGTCCTTTTCACTCCCGGCGGCCGTGGAGAACGTTACATAAACGCATCGGTCCGGGGATAAAGACGGGGACGCGGAGCGGCGGATTAGCGAGCGTGTGAGGCACATTCAGAGCAAGAGCTGTCAGGGTGAGTGGATCAGCCTGAGGAACCTTGACATCCATGTCACCCTCTTAAAAGTGATGCTGATAACTTTATAAAGAGTCATAATGAAGGCCGGGTTCATACTCCGAGTCAGTTTCATCTCTCTGGGCTGAATCTATCTCCAACCTACTGTGAGTCAGAGCCAGAACGGATATGAAAACATGCGTAGCATTTAAAATAACGCCGGCCATTATGAGCTGATGTCCGTTTGTTCCTCCCTGTAGCTGTCAGAGGTTATGAGTTCACTTTCTACACTAACTAGTTAAGTTGGTAGTTCATAGAAATTAAAATGAACTAGTTCAATTCACCATTTTAAAAAAATGAACTAAATAGTTCATTTAGTAACCTTAACCCTAACCCTACCCTAATGAACTAAATAGTTCATTTTTAGTTCATTTTTTAAAAATTCTTTTTTAATGTTGCTGCGAGCAATTATTTGTCAAAATTATTACCACTGTCCATATACTACCCCACCACAAACAGCAATTATTTTATCCATTTTATCTGTCGAAAACTATTGGTCCAGTTCTGAATCTTTAACCAACCAGGGTTCACATTAGCATTGAAGGAACAGCCCATGTAAAACTGTCATTTCCATTTCAGTTTCTCTCTACAGCAGCCATTCCCAAACTTCAGAATACCAAGGCCCAATTTGAAATGTGAAAAATCTCCACAGCCCACCGAAACCTTTAATCACAACTGTGATCAACATACAGGACAAGGAACCATGATCTGATATTAATGTGAGGGCTCAACAAATAAGGTGACACTTGTTATATTAAGTTAAGATGACAGCAGAATAACACTTAACTGGTTTGTTTTGTTACTTCTTAATGTTTTTTTAATCATGTCATGAATATTTTACAGTAATTGAAAACATTTAAAAAAGATTGAGGATTTAAAACACATTTGTTTAATTTCAATGACCTCTCACGGCCCACCTGCAGTACCTCGACGGCCCACCAGGGGGCCGCGGTCCACACTTTGAGAATCACTGCTCTACAGTAGATTAAAAATATGAGGAAAAACTTGCTGCCAAATGGTCTTTATTATAAGACAAAAACAGGTCATTAAGGTGCAAATGTTTTTCCCCCATTTCAATATTTCAATCCCCCCCAGCAGTCGGGGTCTCCTCCAGCTCTGGGTAACTGCAGCTCTCATCTTCCTTCATGATTGTTTAGACTTTTGATGACGTAACTGTCAGCATAACATGTTTGATTGATTTCCTCAGATACATATCAGGCTCATTTGTTGTGGATTTTAAATGGGGTTCACTGGAAACCTGGAACGGTTTTGACAATAGAGGGTTTTCACGGCGCATCATCAGCGCGTCATCCAACCGGAAGTCACCATCTTGGAGGCACGCGGCAACGTAAACAAAGCACTGGAGTAAATCGGACGTCTTCATTGAAAATGGTAAATCAGGGAGAACAATGCCTTTCCCTTTCCCGTGGACCAAGTCCTTCTCTGTATGTTTTTGCGTCTGTAACGCCTTTTGAAGAGCTTTTCTGCGGTTTATCCATCCTTTATCCACGGTCGGTAGCATTGATCCAGCGGTGTGTTTACATCCGAGTACCTCCAAGATGGCCGCGCATCTGGGTCACTGACCTAAACGTGACGGAGGTGAAAACCCTCTATTGCCCAAATGAACTCGTTCACGCCCCACGCTCATGAAAGGGAAAGTGAATGCACTCAGTTCACGTTTGGGAAAAATATGAACTAGTTCGAGAACTTTCATTCAATGAACGCATTCAGGTACAACACTGTGAGTGAATAGCATTCTAGACCACGAACATCCGGGCCACTGAACACATCTGGAGCATGTGCGGGCCATAGCAACCAGGCCAAGGGGGAAAACAAACGCTCACTATTGCTAGCGAAGCCGATGCATTTTGCATTTTGTGCCTGTTCTGTCTGATTTTGTGCAGTTTACGACAGGGGGAAAGATGGTGAAGAACTGTTGTGTGTTTAACTGCACCAACAATGTTGCTCGCCAGTCGCGTTTGTCATTTTATATGATTCCTAGCGAGGCTACTGAGCCCGAAAGAAGAAAATGGCTGCTCGCTATTAACAGAGCAGACGAGAATACTCCAGGGAAATTATGGGTCCCCAAATCAGACTACACGTATGTTTGTTCGGCACACTTTGTAACAGGTAAGAAATCAGATTTTTTTCTAGATATTTTAGTTTTTCATTTCTATATTTAGATCTAATATTTTTAAGTGTTTGGGGAGGCCCCATTATAGATCCCTCAGGTCTGGTAAAGAAATGCTAGGTCTGTCTGCTGAGGCTGCAGACCCAAGTGACTGTCGAGAGACTTTATAATATATCTAGCCTATAATTATATACTTTCGAGGAGTTTTTATGAGATAATGGTACACATCTGGGTAGTGCTGGGCAATATGACGATACATATTGTGGGGACGATAGAAAAGTGTGTATCGTGCCATTTCTCTTTCGTTTCTAACCTAATTTTATCAATTATTACAGCAAATATGTAATTAAATAACCTGCAACAATAAATTTGATAGAAATCATATCTACTTCTACAAAGTAGCCTTTTATGTTTGCACTTTTATTCATGGTTAATACCTTAAACAGAGTTCTCTTCAACCCTGATGTTTACTTTAGACACTTTATATTGGTTTGCAAACTTTGCACTACAAGGTTACAGATTTCAGAAAGTTGAAAAATAATTTGTGTTTATTTTTTATAGCTGAACTTCATTGCAAAAATTTGTTTTTCCTCTCAGAAACTGTTGTGCACTTTAAAAAAAATGTGAAAGCTACTGTACCTCTCTACCTACCTGTTTTTGCTGCACTAAAATGTATGTTTGTGACAGTTCAGCTAAATGTCCTTTCAAAATAAAGTTGAAAAGTAATCAATGAAATTTTTGTCAAACTTTTCAGAGAATAACTGAAAACATACTTTATTATGGTATATCGTGATATATATCGTTATCGTGATATAAAATAGTCCATATCGTGAAATATGATTTTTTTTCCATATCACCCAGCACTACATCTGGGTACCCCAAACGAGGCCATTGTTTGGGGTTATTCGTCAGAGAATCGGCTGTGTGCTTGTATGGACACAAATCTAGGCCGACTAAATCCAATTTGGCTTTATACCTCTGGCTTCAACTCATCCTGATACTGGTAAGCCATGCTCGCCACCACAGGCACCAGTGACGATCACCAAACTAAGTTAAGATACAATAAAGATGCTAAAATGGAAATAACTGAAGGAACTGTGAGTGAACGGTAAAACTGGAAGTGTAACCATGGCCGATCACATGGTGTGCGACGTCACGCCGATATCGAGACGCCTGAATCTTCCTCTGATGCGGTAACAGCATCTCCTCCCTCTGCAGAAACAGGAGCAACTGGAAACCTCCCTAAGAGAGAAACTACACAGGTAGCTGTGCACAAATGCAAATGAGCTGTGCAAATGTGGTGTTTCATGATGCAGCAGACTCACATGGAGACCTTGTGCGGTTGACAGTGGTAGCCATGGTTACCGCGCACATCCGAAAGTGGCTGCAGCTGCAAAGCCTGGAACATTTTTTAGAGCGAACTCATCCTCGTCTCCAGAACATCGTCTCCCTAACATCAAAAAAAAAAAGATTTATATGCAGGAATGGATAATTAGATACGGAGATCACTGAGTAACTCCGTGCATTTGCATTCATTTCTGCATCTGTTTATTCCATCCATCCATCCACTGTCAACGCCCGCCTCTTCCTGTTCAGGGTCACATGGTCCCTCCCCCCGGTCACCTCCTCCACCTCCTCCGGTGGATGCCCTGCTGCTCCCAGACCAGCCGGGACTCAGATGTGGGCCCAGGAGGGCCGGCGTCCTGCAGATCTGAGGTGTTTCCATCCTTCTAGACTTCCTGATACCAGTGACAGACATGTGCTGACCTCAATGACAAGATGATGACAGCCACTCATTAGGATCAGGTGTGTTAAAGCAGGGAAACATGCACAACCTGCAGGACACCGGCCCTCCGGGACCGACTTTAGCCACTTTTGACGTAGACTAATACGATACTTTCAAAGCCACGTTATATTAACCCTTTAGGCGCCGGAGTTTTTTCAAGAAAATATACAATTTTGATATCAAGATTTCAAAAGGCTATAACTTGAAAGCAGTTTGAGATAAAGGTATACTGTCAATGAGAAAATTGTTCAGTATGACTCAAAGTCTGTGATGGGAGTGAAATTATTCGTTTAATTAGCATATTATGACGTCACAAGGTGGCGGCCATATTGGAAAATGTTCAATTTTGATATCAAGGTTTCAAAAGGCTATAACTTTAAAGTGGTTTGAGATAAAGGCAAACTGTAATTGAGAACTATCTTCAGTATGAACCAAAATCTGGAATGGAAGTAGATTTGTCATCTAATTTGATTATTGTGACATCACCTGCCCAAACCTGCCCAGTAGTTCTCATTTTAGATTTTTCCTCAAGCCCCATGCACAATGAAAGCTTTCATTTCAGGGACAATCACATCATAAAATCATGAAATCTGGAGTTTAGTTTCAGTATTTCCCTTTCAAAGAACTGGTGGCCATATCTGTTTGTTTGATTGGTGATGAGGCTCCAGAATTCATCATTTGGAAAAGGGATGAAATCAATGGACTCAGAGTTTGTCAGATCGTCTCCATAAAAACCAACAGACTTATCAAAATTTAGGCTCCGCTTTCTATCCTCTTCCTCTTCTCTCAAGAACTCTCAGCCACCACCATCATCATCATCACCACCGTGATTTCCGGTGCACCATTAGCAGTGTGTTTTTTCCTGCGGCTTCTCCCGCGTTGCCAGGACAATCGTGGTTGTTTTTTCATATCCGCTACATTTTTCCATATTTGTGGTGTTATGAGCCCCCCCGAAACCTCGACCTGCTTGGCGATCGCAGAATCCTTTCCACCGCGGCCACGCTGAGGTGAAGCATCCGATATACGATGTCTTGATTGTGGACTACGGCGCGTGGACTCACCATCACTACTGATGTCAGTTTCTGCTTCACTGGACAACTGCATGTCTTCCTCCTCTGAATCAGAGTTAGCCAGAACCTGATAACCCTCTTTCGCTCTGTTCTGCTCTCGCTACATTCAGCATTTCTACCTCTGCTGCGCCGTGTGTCTCTGTGCCGGAGGATGTTTTACAAACTCATTTTACGCTAAAACTTTAAATAGCGCCACCACCAAAAATGGTTCTCAGATTACAGGCGCACATGTCCGCCATCTCCTGGTGAAAAGTAGTAACAATATTCAGCATCACATTTATAGATACAGCCCGTTATATTGAGCAATATTGCTTGTCGCAATGTTGCGACTTTGGCGCTTAAAGGGTTAATTTTGCAGTGTCTTAATCTAAAAAGTCTTACAGGGAAGATATCAGAGGTGAAGATGGAGCAACCTTCATGCATTCTTTTCATAACCAACATCTACGTGCACCAGCAGGTCCTGATCTGGACATTGTTGTTTCCTTTAAACCAGTGGTTCTCAACTGGTCTGGCTTCAGGACCCACCATCACCCTTAATGACAAGCCACGACCCAAGTCAAGGAAAATTTCCAACTTCTCAAATTTATTGAATGAAAAGATTGTGCAGTTTGAATCAGAGATAGTAGAATAGAATATCACAGAATGCCAACACAAAAAAATAAGTTTATTGGTGAACCAAAATGGCAAAAACCAAAATGACTTCAAGTGGTAAATATTCCCTTTGATGCTCATTTAGCTGCATTTAAATTAAATCCAAAACACTTCACTTCAGTAACTTTAGCCTTTTTTAACAGACTCAACATGCACAAACATGAAATAAAAAAAGTGCAACCACTGAGCAGTAGTTTCAAAAAGAACTCAAATATGTAGCGTTTGCTGAGTACCCACTACCTGAATATATAACAATTTCCTATTAAAACTATCTAGTCACTTATTTAAGCATTAATCATAAAGCTGACATAACAATCAGAACATTTCAGTAACAGCCATTTTTAAGACTCAACAGTGCTTTTATGCACAAACATGAAATAAAACAGTGCAACCACTGAGCAGTAGTTTCAAAAAGAACTTAAATATAAAGTTTTATCTGAATAACCACTCACTGACCTTTGTCTTCAAGATAAGAAAATCCATATCTCATATATTCTTCTGTGTTTCACCTGCTCAACATATGGAAACAAACTCTGCAGGTCTTTTTCTATGGTGTGAACTGGCGGGTGTCAACTCGCATTACAGACTATTATCGCCATCTACTGTTAAGGAGTATGAATGACATGCTTTTTTTTTTTTTTTTTTAGTATTTCCTTCTCCAGGCAAAAGCCCACGACGGGTCTGAAAACGGGTCTGCAACCCACTTTTGGGTCGCGACCCACCAGTTGAGAACCACTGGTTTAAACAGCCCCCCCCCCCCCCCCTCCCCACTCCACCACCACCACTCTTTGACGCTCTTTCATCAGCAGGATCGACTGCCGGCTGATGAAAGACCAAAACTAGCTCCAGCTGCCAGGACTGAAAATAGCTCAGCTCCAATTAGCCCGACTCTGACCCCCTTCAGAGTAACTACGCTGGACAGAATGAGCTTCGGCGCCAAGTTGGGATCCTGCTGCGTCCCTGCAAACGGAGGATAAAAAATAAACAGAAAAAAAAAAGGAACTGAAGAAAGTTGATCCAGTTTTCAGTTGAAGGATGATAAACTCCATCCTGCTGCTCTTCTGGGCGGGCCACAGACGCTGAGGTATCTCCAACGCCGCTCTCTGACATGAAGGAGGCAGCTGCCGCCGCTCGGGTTAACGCTAACGCTAACGTCCGCCAGCAACTGTTCCCAGACTGCAGGCGGGCTTTTGTCCTCATCGCGAGTTGGACTTGAGGGAAATAACTGGAAAAACTAAAGCTGTCGGAGCCAATAACGCGTCTGTCTGCAGCGGGATGAGAGCTACCAGAGGCAGGCTAATAAGCATCATGGGCCAACGGGGGGATAATTACAAAATTGATTAAAAAGAGACCGATGCGAATAAAGCAGTTCCTCTAAATGGGAGACAGTTCGTAAACTAATTACCCCCTGACCAGCTCCGACTCATTAAACACTGCGCTCGTCACCGGGCCAGACAAACACACGGACGATCTGTTACTTGAACGCTGACACGATCCCGGACGTGATTCTGGACACGAGACAGATCCAGACCGATTCAGGGTCAGCCGTGGAAAACAAAACAGAAATAAAAACCCAACAGCGCCATGATGGAGAGGACCACCAGAGCACCTTTACCACCACCACCGCCGCTGGTCTTCCAGATATGGGTCCCTTCAGAGAGCCAGCAACATCATGCTGGACCAAGGCCGGTCCCCACATGACCCCCTTTACTCAGGAACACTTCTGCATTCATTTATTTATTGCAGTTTTATCAGGTACTGATACCGAAACAACCACAACAGAAACCAGGACTCCTGGAGCTCTGAGCCGCCGTCACCCCCAGACCTTTCCAGGCCTGACACAGAGCCGTCTGTTAGTACAATTAACAGCACAAAAACCTGTAATCTCTGCAGAACAAAAGGACTGTGAGGTATTTCAGAACAGAGGTGAATGAAAGCTCTTACGGCACTAGAAGCTTCTACTCACAGAGAAGAAGGGACATGAATCTGGGGCAGAGATGTGACAAATGGTCATAGGGTGGAGTTGAACCTGCAACCACTGGTTTGCAGGGCTTCTGAAGAGCAGAAGCTTAACTTTGAAGTGAGCCCCCACTGGTCATTTAAAGAACTGCACCTTCTAATTGTCTTCAAGACCCAAAACTGAATTTAAGTGGTTTATGGTGAGAAATGGGAACGTCCAGTGCCCGTCCACTGTGAGACCTGGAGCTTTTGGCTGCCATCTCAAAGGAAACCTGCTCAGATCAGTTTAGCACACCAGATCATTTCCCCTCACTACTGTCACCAAACTTACTTTACATCTAAGTTTCTCTCCTGTTACAAACATGGGTTTGTGTCTTCATCGTTCCATGCATTTTAACTGTTTGTTCCCATGCAATGTAGAGAGTTTTGAAATGCACCAGAGGTTGGTCCCAATAATAATAATAATAATATTTAATAATAATAATAATAGGAGAAGAAGAAGAATGAAGAGATGCAACCAAGAAATGAATACATGGGAGTAGGCCCACCACAAATATAAGCTACACATAAGACATAAGCTACATACGTGCACCTGCTTGTAACTCATTTCACTTCTCTTCTGCTGCAGGTGCAGATGCAGCACAGCAGGTGCAGCAGCAGCAGGTGCAGCTGCACCTGCTCTGCTGCACCTGCTACACCTGCTGCAGGTGCAGCATCCATACCTGAGTTTAAATATGAGTTGGATTAGTACCTGTGCTAATGTTTGGATGTCTGATTCAACACAACCTTCTTCGTTGGGAGGCAGCAGGGGTCTGTTTATGTGCTGATGTTGTTCTGTTTGGTGCGTTTTCTTACCACTAAAAGAATACTTTATTATCTCATTTAAGGTGTCAGGAAACTGTCAATGTTTTTTTTTTTTTTCAAAAAGGTCCTAATACGTCTCCTTTATAAAAATTATTTTCACATTAATTAAATGAGTGCAGTCATGAGTTTGCCTCCAGTCTCAGACTTCCTGTTTTCTTTTTTTTTTTTGTTTGTTTTGCTGGCCTGGTTTCACATATATTCATATTTTCATGCACATACATTTACTCCAAACTCCTAAAGGAGGCGAGAGCATTAAAATGCATCACACAGTGTGATTTATTCCGGTT
Organism: Hirundichthys speculiger; assembly: GCA_018398805.1. Taxonomy (NCBI): domain Eukaryota; kingdom Metazoa; phylum Chordata; class Actinopteri; order Beloniformes; family Exocoetidae; genus Hirundichthys; species Hirundichthys speculiger. The sequence continues at coordinate 1,148,557 of JAGFBZ010000110.1, forward strand.
ACTGCCACCAACAAACATGCCTGAGACGCCATGTCTGGCAAAAACAGCGAGCAGCGATCGTGTCTCAGCTAACTGACCAGCAGCACGGCGGCGGGCTGGTCAGCACTGTCGCCCCACAACAAGACGGTTCAAATATCAGCTGGTTCCTTCCTGTCTGGAGTCTCCATGGCTCCTCACTGGCTGCTACGGTTTCCTCCTGCAGTCCAAAAATATGCATGTAGCGTTGACTCGCTGCAGGAATGAGCGTGTTAGAGGCGCGGTTGTGTCCGTTTCCTAATGGTGGGCTGTTTAAGGCTGAAGGTGGGTGTTATTTCATCAGACTATTTATCACTGAGACGTGTTAGTTTATAAGTGAATTAAAACAGTCGTGGACCATTAAAAATGACAGTAACAGTGAGCTGTGATCATTCAACAGTGGCCCAAAGTGGCAAAGAAAAATGAATCCTGATAAATCAGCTAACATGAGACAGCGACTGAAAGAAAACATCTCGTAAAGCCTTCGATTCTCACGTTGGAGTCGGGTTTCAGTGACTCTCAGCGTTTTTACGCCTGTTGTCTCTGGTCCAGAGGTTACAAATATTTATATAATCCTCAAAAAAAAAAAAAAGCAGGAGGATCCTCTAAGCCCTCACAGCGTGGCATATGGCTCATCTCATTTCTCAGTTTGTGCATCCACACAAATAATTCCTCTAAACCTCTTTAAGCCACCTCGTTGCTGCCATGGGAGAGAAACTTATTTTCTAGTTTCAGACTAATATCCTACACTTGTAGCCTGTGCAGTCAAACAAATGAAAAAACTTTGTTCTTCAAAAGCTGCTAGTTTCTGTATCGGTGTTGTGTGTACGTTCTCTCCAAAACTGATTTTAAAACTGGTTTTAAACCAGTGCACAAACCTGTGCAAGCACAGCTGCAAGAATCTCGCAGAATTAAAAAAAAAAAAAAAAAAAAGCATTGCATTGCTGCAGACGGTCGTGACGCCTGTGGAGACCTCCAACAAGTCTGGCTTTCTTTCTGATGTAAAGTTGGACGTTTGGAGCCAGCCCCTAGTGGTTAGTTGAGGAACTGCACCTTTTCTTACTTCTGCATTAGCTTTGACCTGTAAGCTGGAACATTGGCGCTCCTTTTCTTTACTGTATCCTTAACCATTGAGCCGGTATTCTTAATTGCTGTACAAATGTCCAAAAACACATACATTTAAATCTTGTGTTTTTCTTGTCATACTAAAACATCAAAAGTGAAAATCTTATCAAAATGAAACTTTCACATTAAACGGAGAAACAACTGGCACAGAAAGAGGTTTTATTTTAAATGAACAAAATAAATAACAGGAACAAAGCTTATTTGTCTGGTGCAAATTTAAATAAACACTTTAACAACCATAGTAGGTCAAAACAGAAAAAACAATTATCAGGAACAAAATTATAGTGCAAATTCAAATGAAATAAACTTTGGACTTTAAGCTGAACCTTAAATACGTATAAATGTGCAAATAAAGAAACAGTTGTAAAGGAGCCAAATATGTTGTTCTGAATTGTAGTTCACTCTGTGTGTCTGTGGGTGTCGCTGTGTTGTTACCTGAGGGTCAGGTGTAAAGGTAGCTGCCTGTTATTGGTTAGCTGTTGGACCCGGAAGAACAAAAGGTTTTTGACCGCTGTGGCGCTAACTGCCGGCGTTATGGTTGTTCGGATCAGTTAATGGAATAAATTAATATTTTAACTGCATCAGAAGAACATCGTTCTGGTCATTTTTCGATCAACACGCAACAGTAACATTTACAAAATGTGAGTTAGCGAAGCGCGTCAACCAGGTTACTCTTGGTCAAACATCTCAGTAGCTTGAAGCAATAGCCTTAGCTCCTTCTAGTTGCTTGTACAAATTACAATAAAATGTAAACAAGTGCTCTGCAGACAGGATAACTGTCCTCCACCAGTTGTCCCTCTGCATTCTTAATAAATAATAAATAAATATGTCCAGACCTCAGATTTCATCATTTTAGTGGGTTGGTAAATGTCCTGCGTGCTATCACCAGTTTCCACCATGCTAACGTTACGATACCAATGTTACAAGCTACATATTCACGCAAGACACAGTTGTGAGTCGCTCGCAGACTTGAATGAGGCTGATATTACATATCCTGGTAATCGACCGTGATAATGAGATGAAGTCAAACATAAACGGTAATCGTTATCACGTAAAATTTTACAGCGCTTTACCGTAATACCGGTAACTGTTCCATCCCGACCATGAACTTATGAGGCGTCGCGTGTTTCTTCTGTCCTGAATGCTGGTTTCATTTAAAAACAGTGAAAACAAGAAGTTAGACTTTTTACTTTAAATTCCCTTAAAAATACAGGCTCATGTTCGTCCCCATGTATGGCTCCCGGAGCACGGAGGAAAATGGGAACGCCTTCAAGATGATGGAGGGTGACGAGAAATCTGGCTGGCATTATCTCTGAAGAAAAAAAAAAACAAGCAGCTGTGCAGTTCTGGAAAGGTTCTGTGGTTCTGCAGCCGCCTCTTCAGATTCTGAGGAAGAGGCTGTTAAAGGCCAAAGCTCATGATGGGGGAATTAACCACCTGCTTTTTTCAAAACAGTTGTGTTATTTATGGCTGAAAATGAAAAGCAATTTTCCCGACGTCATGCAGAGAAGGTCGGTAACCTCCAGAGGAGCTGGAGCTCTGGACGGAAAGGCTGCGTTTCAAACACTGAAATAACCGTTTTAATGCTTTTCCCTTTAAAACATGGGTGATGCTGCTACTGAGCAGACAGGTTAACCAAAGATGTAAAAACGGATATAAATATGTGCGTAAAATGAGAGCGGCTGCTGGGCGGTAACTGCTCACCCAGAGGCAGCAGACAGTAACTGTCACTTTAAAACGTCTGAGCTGAAAAATGAGAACACGCTTCAAAAAGAAAGAGAGACGGGAAGAAAGGCGAACTTACTAACGAGGCCTCCAGATCTGTCAGAACTTTCAAAAAAAAAAAAAAAAAAAGAAACAAATAACAGCTCGTCATCTCAGGAGCGTCTGCTGCTCTGAGCTGAACACCAGCTAATCAGTAAAAGAAAGAAAGTGTGCAGGAGGGTGAACTCACCACGTTACTTTGTTTCCTTGTCTGAGTTTTAAGCACATCATTGTCTGAACGTTGACAACAGGTAAAAGAAAAGACGAAGAGCTGACATCAGGAACCCAGGGGGATTTACGGCGAGGAGCTCCGGACCTGCTGCTGATGCTGCTGATGATGGCAGCACGGCAGACCTTGATGCCCCCGTGTGGTCAGACATGGTATTGCTACATCGGCTGGTTTTGAGTCGTCGGCTGCAGTTGTAGAGAAAAAAGAGTCAAAGTAACGGCTAGAAGTTTAAATTACCGTATTTTTGGACTTTGGACTATAAAGCCCACCTGAATATAAGCCGCATCCATTAAAATATAAACGAAATATATATTTTGTCACATATTAGCCGCACTTGACTATAAGCCTCCGGTATCCAGGCTGGGAAATAAGATATTTACGTTGACAGATTTTGTACCATCAGTGTTTATTCACATACCTGAACTGATTGTTTCTGAACAGAACCTGTAACACAGCAGTAAAAGTTCTGATCAAACAAAACAGAAAAGTCATTGATGGTTTTATTCATTTTCCTCCTGGACACTAAAACCAAGTTGCTTTATTTTTCCTCCTGAAACCCCCCCACACAGCAAAGACAACCGGAACAGACCTGTGAAACGGACCCATATCAGGGTCCACTTGCACTCAGTGTCGGATCCACTTTGGAGCCGGATCGCGGACCTGCTGGCTCCACGCTGCGTCCGGTTCACATCTGTGATTAAAACCTTACCTCTGCGGCAGGTCCACTCAGAACCCTGAAATCTGCTGGAGAACCAACAAACTGATAAATCCAGGTGTGTCTGAGTAGCTACAATGGTCAGACACACCTGGATTAATCAGTTTGTCCAATAATAATAGATATTAATGCTCACAAAATGAATGTAGAGTAGCATAGCCAACATAGGTTACTGAACAAAAACAGAATAGCCTTTAACTACTAGACTACTTCCTGCTAGAGCGCCCCCTGAGGGCTGAAGAAAAATTCATAGAAAAGCCACATCTCTGTATAAGCCTCATGGTAAAGTGTAGGGACAAAAGTAGCGGCTTATAGTCCGGAAAATAACGGTAAATACAATCAACTCTGTTACCACCAATCTTCAATACGAGTCTCGAGTCTCTTCCGACCTCCAGACGCAGCCGCCACCAGAAGATGGTGCTTTCCTGTTGCAACATTAGCTAAATGGCATAAACCAGTGATCTCCAAAGTGTGGGCTGAGGCCCCCTGGTGGAGCCGTCGTGGTACTGCAGTTGGGCCATGAGAGGTCATTAAAAATAAAATATTTTTTAAAATCCTCAATTTTTCAAATTATGTTTTCAATTACTGTAAAATATTATAATATTTAGAAGTAATAAAACAAACCAACTAGTGCTGGGCAATATGACGATACATATCGTGGGGACGAGAGAAAATGTGTATCGTGCCATTTCTCTTCTATCGTTTCTAACCTAATTTTATAAATTATTACAGCAAATATGTAATTAAATAACCTGCAATGATAAATTTGATAGAATCATATCTACTTCTACAAAGTAGCCTTTTATGTTTGCACTTTTATTCATGGTTAATGCCTTAAACAGAGTTCTCTTCAACCCTGATGTTTACTTTAGACACTTTATATTGGTTTGCAAACTTTGTACTACAAGGTTACAGATTTCAGAAAGTTGAAAAATAATTTGTGTTTATTTTTTATAGCTGAACTTCAGTGCAAAAATGTGTTTTTCCTCTCAGAAACTGTTGTGCACTTTAAAAAAAAATGTGAAAGCTACTGTACCTCTCTACCTACCTGTTTTTGCTGCACTAAAATGTATGTTTGTGACAGTTCAGCTAAATGTCCTTTCAAAATAGAGTTGAAAAGTAAGCAATGAAATTTTTGTCAGAATAACTGAAAACATACTTTATTATGGTTATATCGTGATATATATCGTTATCGTGATATAAAATAGTCCATATCGTGATATATGATTTTTTCCATATCGCCCAGCACTAAAACCGACTGAGTGTTTTTCTACTATCATCTTAACTTAACATGACAACTGTCCCCTCATTTGTTGACTGCTTAACATTAATATTGGAACGTAGCTTCTCGTCTTGTCTATTGATCGCAGTCGTGATTAAAGGTTTTGGTGGGCCGCAGAGATTTTTCACATTTCAGATTGGTCCTTGGTATTCTGAAGTTTGGGAATGGCTGGCATAAACCCTCTGGAGACCTGGAGATACTTGATAATGAAACATATCATCATTATGAATCCTATTATTCACTTTTAATGTAATTTTCTACACTTTGACTGGTAAAACACGTAAAAGAAACTCTTCCTCCCATTTTTCCTGCATGTGAACCAAAGGGAGTCCAAATTTTTAACAAATAACTTCATTCATTATATCAAAATCAATAGAATTTAAAGCCCCGTCTTCCAAAGCTTTAACCGCATCTTCTTTTATTTAATGGCATTTGTTCCTCCGTATGAGCTTTAGAGGATTATTTGTTTTCTTGATTAAATCCCTTGAAATCAGCAGGGACGACACAGGATAAATTATTCTAGAGAGACCAACAGCACTCTTCCAGAGACTGAAATGTCCTTCGCCATCTGCTTAAGACTGATTTGCACTTCTTCTTCTTCTTCTTCTTCTTCTAGAATCACTGTTTTATCCATCAATGTACATCTGCTTCATCATGTTCAGGGTTCCAGGGGACTGGAGGTGCCAGAGGTGAGCCTACACCCCTGATCTAAACTCCTGATTTAACTTTTGCGCATCATTAATTACTGATAATGGATGTTGATAAAAAGTAAAAAGCTTCATGCAGCTTCCATTGATCACATCGGGCCAACTCGTACAGCGGCTTGGCTGTGAACTCCGGTCTGGTCTGAGACCAAGAGTTGCTCTTATATTCGTCGATATTCGGGGTGCAGACATCCAACAAACGAGAAGCATCGATGTTTAATCTCAGTGATGATCCCTAATATGAGCGTGATCGCTACGAGGCTGGAGGGATTTGTGATTCTCAGGTGTTCCTGGCAGAGACGTCGCAGTGCAGCGATGGAAGACCGGAAGCTGAACCGGATCCCCTCCAGACAGCAGGCAGGATGTGGAGCAGCATCATTTTATGACGTCTGATGGATCCATGAGTCGCTGCAAAATGAAGGGCGGTCAAATAGTCTCTTTTTTCTTAGAACAGTCACACCCACTTTAATCATTGATTCCTGGTGTTTTCCTGAACGTGCTCAACGGCCTGCAGTCTTGAAGGCGCCTGAGGTGTGTTTTCAGATCACTGGTCTGCTGCACCTTCTGACATCACAGCTGTCGATCACATGTGACGGATTTTGCTCAGAGATCAAACTCTCCACCGTTGAGCGGGATGAGGTGCCGACCGCGGCGCCACAGAGATGTGACGTGTGCCTGCGGCTCTGTCTGTCTGGCTTCAGGGGGCGGAGTCAGACCCTGTGGACAGAGGTGATGAATCATGATGGAAAAGGACTACGTGTCAGCTTTTCAAAAATTAAAAAAACCTCCCAATATGTCTCCTTTAATCAGTGAACTGTGGTGGAAACGGTTTGCTGCTTCGTCTGTGATTTCTTTTCACATTTTGCCGTCCATAACAAGGTATTTAAAAAAAGATAAAAAGAAATTAAAAAAGGAACGATCAGCACATTTCTCACTGCATTCTCACACAATTAGCTTTTTCAAAGCACATTTACAAGCTAATTTGGTTCTTTTTAGGGCTGGGCAAGTTAACGCGTTATTATCGCGTTAACGCATTAACTTATTAACGGCAACATTTATTTTATCGCGTGTTAACGCATGTTGGTCACGTGCTTTTGTTTTGAAAAGTCTGTTACTGGCTGCTGCCGAACCGGAAAATAATTGACAGGCAAAATTAAAACAGACATGGAGAACGGTAAAAATCCGTGAAATTTACAGTTCAGGTAGCAACTCAGGTAACAATATTAACAATTCTGTCTGAAAAAAAACTTTCAAACCCCTTTTTTCAAGACGATCGCGTCATTCCTCCATGTTCCATCAGATCTGCTCCATGTGTTCACTGTCCTGCTGTTCTCTAGCTGGTTACTGCAGTGCGGCTCCATCTAGTGGCAAAGATGTGTAACGACAACAGAAAGTCTGTTCCTATAAAACAAAGCCATTTCTGGGTCACGTAAACCAGACAATAAAATATTAAAAACAAATTCAGTCCTGTGGTCTGTTTGCTAAAATTGAAATATATATATAAAAAAAAACACGCCTTTTTTTTTTTGGGGGGGGGGGGGGGGGGTGTTAGATTTAAAAACGGAAGAAAAAAATTAAAAGTCACTTTTAAATTTTTTTTTAATTTTTGATTGACAATCTAAAATGGGAAAAAACAAATGATTTACAGATAATTATGGTTGATAAAATTACAGAACTTCAACATGGACATTTTCATTTTAAAGTTCTCCCAGACGGAGGATTCAACAGAAACAAGGTTATTTGTAACAACTGACAAGTTGAACTCTCCGTTAAAAGTTTCTGCTGTTACCTCAGAAATTACCTGTTTTAATGTTCTGATTGTGGCCTCTAGATTGTTAAGATTTTGTTGGTAGACTTTTATTTTTCATAAGAAAACAGGATGACATTAATGTCCTGGCAGTGGCAATAAGCTTTATTTTATTTTACATTTTTTAAGATGAGGTTTACACTAAATATGTGTTACTGACAAGTGCTGATGTTAAAAGTGTTTGAACAACAAATGTTATGACACTTTAGTTCATATGGCAGCAGAACATTTAAATAAAAGTGACCTTTACACTACTTTTGTATTCATTATTTGATTTTTCGTATACAATGCGATTAATCGTGATTAATCAGGGAAATCATGCGATTAATCGAAATTAAAAATTTTAACCGTTGCCCAGCTCTACTGATAGCAGAAGGACTGTCCTCAAATCTACTTTTGGATCTTTTAGGAACAATGAGTCAACCTGCACTCTGAGAGCAGAGAGCTCTATTAGGAGGATAAAGCCTTATCAGGCCCCAGGAAAGTCTACCCCTAACCCCTAACCCTAACCCCTAACCCCTAACCCTAACCCTAACCCTAACCCTAACCCTAACCCTAACCCCTAACCTAACCCCTAACCCTAACCCTAACCCCTAACCCCTAACCCCTAACCCTAACCCCTAACCCTAACCCCTAACCCTAACCCTAACCCCTAACCCTAACCCTAACCCTAACCCTAACCCTAACCCCTAACCCTAACCCCTAAGCCTAACCCCTAACCCTAACCCTAACCCCTAACTCTAACCCCTAACCCCTAACCCTAACCCTAACCCCTAACCCCTAACCCCTAACCCCTAACCCCTAACCCCTAACCCTAACCCTAACCCCTAACCCCTAACCCCTAACCCCTAACCCCTAACCCTAACCCCTAACCCTAACCCTAACCCCTAACCCTAACCCCTAACCCCTAACCCCAAAGCCTCCCTTCATGCTGGACAGCAGCACTGAACCAGAATAAAACCAAGCGTCCATGTGCTGAAAGCTGCAGGGCAGCTGAAAGTGATCCAACGTTCACATACCAGGAGAACGAATGAGTCAGGATGTCCGACAGCACCTACTCCCTCATCACAACTGTGCTGAAGCCAAACAGCGTAGACGTAAAGAAATTAGGTCTCTGTCAATATACAAGAGTTTGATGAGACAAATGAGGTTTGCATGAGCCAGCTGAGGAGATTTTGGCTTCTCCCCCAGTTCCCACTTTGCTAGTTTGAGCAGAGCTGCGCCCGCTGAGTGGCGGGCGGGTTTTAGATGGCCTTGTCAGATGCATATTTAATGGAAGCTCGACACGGAGCGTCATCTCGCTACCAACAGCACAAAAAAAAAAAAAAATTCCGGGGTCAGCAAAGCGTTCGGCGGTGCGCTCGCCACAGAAGATTAATTTTGACAGTGTTTTCTGCTGATTATAATGAGAACAAATTAAGCTTCGAGTGTGTTGGCTGATGATGGAGTGTGAGGTCGCTAACGCTCGGCCCTGCGGGGTCAGTAAACAGCCTGGCAGACACAACAGAGCGCGACAAATCTAATTAATGCAGCGACCTAAGTGAACTTTAAATGGGGGGATTTCTACATTTGGCAGTCGCACAAAACAAAGTCCCACACCTGTCACCATAAAGTCAAATGTCCTGAAAACAAACTTATTTAATGTTTGAAATAGAGTTGATTCGGGACGCAAAGCCAATTTCCACCAGCATCAGCAAACAAACAACTTGTGAGAGTCATTATAAAGAGACATTACTCAAAGTTACGAGGTACATTATTGTACGAAAGTTAGAGCTGGGCGATACTGGGAATTTTGGTATCTATCCAATACCAAGAAAATGCAGGGCCAGTATTGCCAATACCCAGTGTTGAACCTGAACACGCTCATTAAACGAAAGTTCATGAACTAGTTCATATCTTGTGCGAACGTGAACTGAACCCGCTCTCTTTCTCCTTCACCAGCGTGGGGCGTGAACGAGTTCATTTGGTTCAGTTGTGAACGACGCTCTTTCAAAGTTCACGTACGGTCAAAACCGTTCCAGGTTTCCAGTGAACTCCATTTAAAATCCACCACAAACGAGCCTGATATGTATCTGAGGAAATCAATCAAACATGGCAACACGGCTGTCGCTGCTGTCACGCTAACAATTACGTCATCAAACGTTTAAAACAAGCAGGAAGATGAGAGCTGCAGTTACCCAGAGCTGGAGGAGACCCCCGACTGTTGGGGGGATTGAAATATTGAAATGGAGGGAAAAACATTTGCACCTTAAGGACCTGTTTTTGTCTGATAATAAAGACCATTTGGCAGCAAGTTTTTCCTCATATTTTTAATCTACTGTAGAGCAGTGATTCCCAAAGTGTGGGCCACGGCCCCCTGGTGGGCCGTCGTGGTACTGCAGGTGGGCCATGAGAGGTCATTAAAATTAAACAAATGTGTTTTAAATCCTTGATCTTTTTTAAATGTTTTTAATTACTGTAAAATATTCATGAGATGATTAAAAAAACATTAAGAAGTAATAAAACAAACCAGTTAAGTGTTATTCTACTGTCATCTTAACTTAATATGACAAGTGTCACCTTATTTGTTGAGCCCTCACATTAATATCGGATCATGGTTCCTGGTTCTGTATGTTGATCACAGTTGTGATTAAAGGTTTTGGTGGGCTGTGGAGATTTTTCACATTTCAAATTGGGCCTTGGTATTCTGAAGTTTGGGAATGGCTGCTGTAGAGAGAAGCTGAAATGGAAATTACAGTTTTACATGGACTGTCCCTTCAATGCTAATGTGAACCCTGGTTGGTTAAAGATTCAGAATTGGACCAATAGTTTTTAACAGATAAAATGGATAAAATAATTGCCATTTGTGGTGGGGTAGTATGTGGGCAGTGGTAATAATTTTGACAAATAATTGCTCGCAGCAACATTAAAAAAGAATTTTTAAAAATGAACTATTTAGTTCATTTTTTGAAATGGTGAACTGAACTAGTTCGTGTAGAAAGTGAACTTGCCCAACACTGCCGATACTAATACCGATACTTTTTACTTACATGCTCATGCTCAACATGCTCATCATCAGTCTTCGATGGCGTGATCATCAGCAGGTAAAACCAGATGTTCCCTGGTCCGAAGAATTCAGGTGAAAACACAGTGCTGGGAGGGAATGGCATAAGCAGTGGTCTTAGAGATTTATCAGTCTGGAAAATCACTTAAAAAAAGACATTTTTATGATGAAAATCTGCTTTTTGCAGCAAAGTTAAGATTCTGTGAAACCATAAAGTTGCAGTTATGTGGAATTCAGTATTTTGCAGCATAAAGTTTTGATTTAATGTCAAAAAGCTGTGATTTTTTTTTTCCATTTGTGATTCTGCAGAAAAAATTATTTTTATGATTATAAGGTTGTAGAACTAAATGACTGTAAATGAACCAAGTCGAACTGGAGGTAAATTATGTTTTATCACATTGTAAATAAGTTTCATTCTTTCATCTTGACTTGAACGCCTTTTTCAAAAATGTCCTGCTAAAACAAGGATGATTTGCTCGGACGGGTTCCCAGGAGAGTTTTCGTTTATCATGAACACGAGCGAATGACTGAGCTTCACTGAACTGCGTCTTAACAAACTACGAGAATGAACATTTTCCAGCATCAGACCCTATTTTTAAAATTCTTTTTTAATGTTGCTCAAGCAATTATTTCTCAAAATGAATACCACTGCCCATATACTACACCACCACAAACGGCAATTATTTTATCCATTTTATCTGTCAAAAGCTATTGGTCCAATTCGTAATCCTGATCCAACCAGGGTTCACATTAGCATTAAAGGGACAGCCCATGTAAAACTGTCATTTCCCTTTCAGCTTCTCTACAGTAGATTAAAAATATGAGGAAAAACTTGCTGCCAAATGGTCTTTATTATAAAACAAAAACAGGTCCTTAAGGTGCAAATATTTTTCCCCCCATTTCAATATTTCAATCCCCCCCAACAGTCGGGGTCTCCTCCAGCTCTGGGTAACTGTAGCTCTCATCTTCCTGCTTGTTTTAAACGTTTGATGACGTAATTGTTCAGCGTGACAGCAGCGACGGCCGTGTTGCCATGTTTGATTGTTTTCCTCAGATACATATCAGGCTCGTTTGTGGTGGATTTTAAATGGGGTTCGCTGGAAACCTGGAACGGTTTTGACCGTGTGTGAACTTTGAAAGTTCACAACTGCCCAAATGAACTCGTTCACGCCCCACGCTGGTGAAGGAGAAAGAGAGCGAGTTCAGTTCATGTTCGCACAAAATATGAATTAGTTTGTGAACTTTCATTCAATGAACGCGTTCAGGTACAACACTGGTTTGAGGATACACCATCAGCTGTAGCTTACGTCACTCTGTAACTGCACCACCAAACTCCAGGTGGCGCTGTGCCTCCTTTTGTTTACCTCCTGAAAGTACAGTGGAAGGTGGGGGTGCCGGGGGTGATGGGGAAAAAAAAAACATTGGAAAAAAGGGAGGAAAAAAGTAACATTTTTAAAATATCGCCCCGCTACCTTGTCTCCAAACACCAAGTTGATCGCTTGGAAAAAGCAGGCATTCGCAGCAGTATAATTTGTTGTGCTCCTCTGAGGCGGTAAGCTAGTGGTACCGTTCATACCGTTCATTAGGAGTCTTGTAAATGCAGGCGGTAAGACACTTTTCTCTTCAAAGGCTGCCGTGCATTGCGCCTTTACGCAGGATGTTCAGCACCACAGTTACATGGACAGCTCAGCTGAGCCACACTAATGTCAGATCAGTACCATGGACAGTTCCACTGACTCTGCGGCACATTGTTCCTGTTTCATTACATCTATTTTTGGCTTTGTGGGCGGTTCATTGTTATTAATTATTCAGTTAATCAGTGGTAAACTTAAAGTTCATTTCAGGTTTTCATTGAGAACTGATGTGATGTCTCATATTGTGTTGCAAAATTTTCTTTTTGTGTCTAATAACATGTAATGCATATGGCTTCTATTTTTGTGGAAATGGAAATTACTGCAGGCTCTGTGGTCGGTTCATTGCTAGTATCTAAATCAGCGCTGAATGTAAAGGCCATTTCGGGGTTTTTTTTTTGAGGACTGATCTGCTGTCTGTCATGTCGTGTTGACAGATTTTGTTGTTGTCTCTAATTGGCTATGTAATGCATATGTGGCATCTATTATTGTTGAAGTTGTGTACGGCAAACAATTTTTCCAGACTATGTAGCTGGTTCATTGTTTTTAAATCAGCGGTGAATTTAAAGTTGACTTCGGTTTGTATCATGTACATACATTTTTTACATATTCTATTATATATATATATATATATATATATATATATATATATATATATATATATATATATCAATCATAGACATGACGCCATTTAAAAAAAAAAAATTAATCAATTTTTTTAAATACAATTTGAAGCAGAGAGTGAGTGAGAGAAAAGAAAGGCGTAAGTCATGGCAGGGGTCAAACTCTAATTTTTGTTCAGACAAAAATAAATATGCCATAGTTTGTGCCTGGCTTATCTACCTCGGGAATTTAAAAATGCAGTATTGATTTGAAGAGTGTAAGAAAAGACCAGTTTTGTAGAGTTGACTTATTATATACTGAAAGGAGAAAAAAAACTTGATACTGTACTGATTTATTGAAGAGGTACAGTAGGCCTAAGAAAAAGACAAAACCAAAAACAGGATTTGACAGATTTAAAAGGTGATAAAGCAGTTTCGACTTTGCAGTAATTGCAGTTATAAAGACGATAAGAAAAAAAAGAAAACTGATAAAAAAAAAAATGTTGTCATTTGCTGCTATATATATATATATATATAGCAGATAGCTATATATATATATATATATATATATATATATATATATATATATATATATATACATATATATATATATATATATATATATATATATACTATATATATATATATATGTATATAGTGCGCAGAGCTGTTTCAGACTCTCAGCACCCCCTGCTGTGAATATGTTCCCGCGGCTCTGCCTCCTGTTTGCATCTCAGACGTAGAAAGGGAGCAAATAAAGCGAATCTTAAATGAGCTGGAGGTGACAGACATTGAGCATTGTCACTTTTACTGACTCTGCAGTAATCCATCTCCCGACCCAACATGAAAATGAAGAAGACACAAATGGGAAATATAAAGATGACTAAGGACAAATCTACCAGTAACATTTGTTACATATTTATTATTTATTTGGAGGAGGGAGGGAGGCACCATTCACCAATAAGTGTCCATTTCTGTTGACAGCAGGCAAGTAAACACAGTAATGGCCAGTTGGATGAGGACGAAAAATAAATAAATAAATGTTGATGAAACAGACGGAGCTGAAATGTATGACTAACACATTTGACTCAGAACATGTGAGTCAGAGCAGCAGCTGCTGTTTGTGTTTCCGAGAACAGTCCAGCATGGACGGAAAATCACGACTGAGACACCGGGACCTCTGACCGGGACCGGCGTCGCTTCTCCACAACAGCGCTTCTCAGGAGACTCGTTCGTCCTTGATGATGCGTTTTTAAAGCGGTGAATGATTGCTGGAAATAACTGAGGTTATAGGAAACGGACAAATGGTGGAGCAAAGAAAAGTCCAAAAAACGCAGCGGAAGCGAGGAAGTGGCAAAAACATTTTATAGCTGTTCTGGTAGTAAACACCTTTAAATAGAGCTTCAAGTAGAGGTCTTCATGGGTCCACTTTCATGGACCCGAATGGACCCATGAAAATTCGACCCGAAACCCGACCCGACCAGAGTCTTTAGTTTCCGACCATGAACCAAACCGAGTTACCTGAATAGAACCGAGACAATCCAGCCCATAGTTCATGTTAAAGTTGTCTAGCGTTGAATAAAACTTGATTTTCTTACCTAAAGTTGTCTTCTTCTACCGGTTCAGTTGCTACATAGGCTACGTGATGGAAACAACAATAAATCCACGTTGTTATTTTCTTTGTGGATACAGATGCTATTGGTAGCAACTGCTAACTCTAATAGCTTACACCGGTCAGGACGTGTCATGAATATGTTCGTTCATCCGGCGTTGTCATGTTGGCGATCCGTTGTGCTTTACAGCTGCCGGGCAAACCGCTAATAACACGCTACGGCAACACGGATTGTTTCATGATAAACACGCCACGTTAATGAATAATTAATTAAACTGCCCCGAGTCCTGACATTAGCTGCCACCGCCAATATCTTTACCTCTCTTAAGTAAATGCGGACCCAGCCTGTCAGAGAGCACCGACCGGACTAACTGTACCGATTCAGACCCGAACCCGGAGTCATGTCTTTTGAATGGACCCGAGACCCTATTCGGGTCAGGTTGGGTCGGAACCTCGGGTTTTCAGGTTGTCGGGTTGTTCAGAAGACCTTTACTCCAAACACACAATCTGAATGATTAAATCGGCGAACGCCGCTGTGCACCTCTGCGCTACGGGAGAAAATCTTCTGCTCTGTGTCCTCGTGACGTTTGGTTTGTGTTCCGAAACAAAAGACAGCGTGAAGCTCAGGAGAGGCCTTTACACATGAAACCTTCAAGACATGAGAGACGAGCCCTTGTGAGCACAAGAGATGGAAAAGGTGATTGATTCTGCAGCTCTGAGTGGAGTACATGACTCTTAGCAAAAGCGTTGCAGCCATTTAGCTGATCTTGCAGAGCTGGCGTGCTGTTTGTCAGTGCGAAGGCTGCGTGACATGACTGATGGCTGGGTTTCCTCCTCACATCACTCAGACCCAGCCGTGTCGTCTCCCAGTCATGAACCCGTCAAGCCCGTCGAAGGAGATCTGCTCAGAAGTAGTCTCTTTTTAATCTTGAGGTCTCCTACGGAGCTTTTGTTAGCACAGCTCAGCTTTCTTCATAGATTAATTACGAGTTGAAAGCCGTCAAGGCCAAGCTTCCCAGGAAACGTGCCCCCAGGTCAGATGCTCTGAGAAACGTCAACGCTCGGACGAAAGCTGCACCTTCGTGAGAAAAATCGGCCGCGCTGTAGGTCAGAAATGGTGGTCGTACATCTCCGTGGTGAGACGGGATCAAAGATGAAAGGTGGAGCCGTCTGGCCATCAAAGACAAGCTGCAGAAGATCTCAAGCAGGTTTGGAGGAATCATCTCAGCTAGGGATGTCCCGATCAGGATTTTTTGGCCCCGATCCGATTCCGAGTCATTTGATTTTGAGTGTCTGCCGATACCGAGTCCCAATCTGATACTCTCATAACACATTTTAAAAAATTGAACAAATACAGAATAAACAGATCCAGGTTGTCTCCCATTTTTATTTTATTTTTTAACACTTAAACAGTGCACTTCTCTTTGATGTAGCTTCAACAATTAAGTAATAACAAATAGTGCGCCAGTATAACAGAACTTCTGTGAAGTAGCTTGATCGATCAAGTATAGACCACGTATTAACTAGTAAAAAGATGTTACTAGATTTTCCTGGTGGTAGCCAGGGTGTCTATCACGCTGTGTTGAGAAAGCTAGCGCTAATGCACGCAAAGTTGGCAAGAATGCGCAACACAGCTCACACTCCGCACCCCCATCTGACTCATAGCTTTCTTCATATTAGCAGCGTTGTTGCACAAAATTACGTGGACCCGTTGCTTGTTGATGCCCCAGTTGTTTCACATTTTCTCCATAGTCTGTTTGATGCGCTCTGCTGTGTGGGATCCATGAAATCCCGGGTCATGCAGGGTCGCACGGCGTAAAACCAGTCGACCCGCTGAGCGGTGAGGCTGAAGAGGGACGTCGGAGCCACAGACGAACTCCAGACGTCTGTGATGAACGAAATGAACAAGATGAACATGAACACGATAACAAGACAAGAAGTTTGTCCTTAAGCCTCTTTTGAAGTGCTGGCAGAGCTTATTATGTTAGTGGGTTTCCTGGTTCTGACATGCCTTCCCGCCACTATTTTATAGAGAAAGCTCTCACAATAAAATGTTGTGATCTGTTCATGCATTACATGCAGGTGAGAGATTTCTACTATTATCTGTGATAATAAGCTTGAAATATATAGCGGTGATCAAAATAGTGAGAATGAAATATATATCCGATCCGAGATCGGGATGCAACATCCGATTTCAATCAATTCTGAAACCACGTGATCGGCTCGATTTCCGATCACGAGATCGGATCGGGAAAACCCTAGTCTCAGCGGGTCTGCCACGACGACCCAACAGAAATGCACCATGAAATGACGGTGGATCACCAGCGGAGGCTTGGCTGTTCTCAAGGACATGCAGCCGTTGTCCTGATCTCCAAACTGGTGAGGAAGTGGTGTGAAAGTGGAGGAGGACGTGGTGTTGCCGGGACAAAGCACTATGTGGGTCGTGGCTTTTTTCCCAGGCGCGGGGGAACATCGTAGCCCTCCAGAGTACTTTTACCCTGCTACAGCACCATCTAATAGATGAGGTCCTAAAGTTAGCGATCTTGTCTTCCATAGTGGTTATGGTGGTGTTGACATGCTTTGGAGTTGCATACAAGTCAAGGTTATTATGTTAACGAAAACAAACGGAATTACGAAAACTAGAATTGAAAAAACATTTTCGTTAACTGAAATAAAATAAATGAGTTTTTTAAAAAACAATAACTAACTGAAACTGTATTATGTGTTTATAAAAGGAACTAAAAATAACTATAATAATGTCAAGAACAACTTTCGTTTTCGTGTTTGTAACTTTTTTCCTCATAAGCTCCCAGAGTTACCGAACGTAAACATACCTGTAGCTGCTCTGCCACCGGCTATCGGCTAGCATCTTCCTGGCATCCCATTGGCTATTATTTAGCATCTTCCTGGCATCCCATTGGCTAGGAGGGCCCCTTGTCTGTATGAGCGTAACCCAGCAACCAGGTAAACAAACAATTTTTACCGCCGCCAAGGAGGTTATGTTTTTGTCAGCGTTTATCTGTCTGTTTCTGAAAGAGCAGAAATGGTCATCTTCCTTAACAAAAACTGTTGATTTCGTTTTTTGTTGGGTAAAATGTATTTTGGAGGCCAACTGCCAACTGTAAGCTGTTTAACATTTAGGCTGTAAGTGAATTCTGTGTGTGCATATGTGCATGCAAGCATGTGGAAGAATAAAAATGGCCTGTTGCCTGTGTAAATGTGTCACAGTTTTTTTATGAAAAAATTCTACCGTTAGATAAGTCGCAATCTGTTGACCTACACATCAAAGAATCGGAATCGAGAATCGTTTTGAACAAGAATCGAAACAGAGAATCGGAATCGGAATCAGAATTGTTAAAATCCAAATGATGCCCAACCCTACTTTTAAAATCAAAACACAGGTGAGTTTGTGGTCTTTAGTGACTGAAAGCTTTCTGCCATGTCGACAGCGAGCATCCATTATGTCCCGTGCGTCCCTAATGCCTCTGCAACCAAACCGTATCCACCTGTGTCAGAAACGTTTCCAGATGAAGCCAACTGTTGAGTAATCAGGGACAGATGGTCCAGATTAGTTTCACGATAACATTAGTCCACGTAAAAAAAAAAAAAAAACAGGATTATTGACTAAACCCTACTCAGACATCCGTCAGACCAATGAACACGAACGGCGGCGGTGCGTACGCGCTCGTATCTCTGCAGCGGCGGTCTGACGGCCCAGATCTCCAGTTGAAGGGTCGTTGAAGAGCGCGAGCCTCGGCTCAGACGCTCCTCCTCCGCCACGGCCTCCCCATTAATGCTGCTTTTATGTTAATAACATAACAGACCATATAATCTGATGTAGGAGGAATCACTGACGTGCTGCTAATGAAAGATTGAAAAAATAATTTTGTATGAAGAATTAACAGTAAAGTGCAGCCTCCCCGGCGCTGAGAGGGAAGGATTTCTGGCAGCTCAGCCCGATGAAAAATGCTCGAGAACAACTCAACATGCAGCTTGATAAATATTTTCCAGATAAAACATGAAGAAGATTTCAGAGGCACCTTGAAAAACTCAACTCTCAACAGCTGTAAGATGTTGTGCCCTTCAGAGTTTGGTCCTGATTTTGGTTTTGCTTCTTTTCCGTCTGGGGAACAGATTCAAGGTTGCGTTGGAAGTGTTGTACACTTGTAACCCCTCATAAATTTAACATACATCATAGTGAGTTGAAGTGTGTGATTTTTACATGTAGTAGCATAAAACATTCACAAGGTGGTGCATAGTGTTCACGTAGGTTCTAAAACTGCGCCGTAGAAATGAGGCGAACGGGGAACAAAACGCATGCAGCTTCTTGTGTGCAGCGTGGAGCGATTGTTGAAATACGGATTAAATTTAATGTTTTTGTTGATTGGAAAAATAAAAGGCTATTATTTCTGCTAGCAGTATCATAAATCATAAAATCAACAGTGCTAAGTATTTTCCCCAACACCTCATATTTCACTGACTGTTTTTTTCCATAATTCACATTCATGAAACTAGCAATTAGCTTGAGCTAACAAAGTTGAAGCTAGCACTGAAAAAAACAACGCACTAACCAGAATAGTCATCAAAAAACGTTGGTTACACATCCTCCTTAATCCTCTGGCAACGTATCATCATCTTCAACACAGCAAAACGCTGATACTCACGTTGCATCCAGACTGTTGCACCCGTCCAGCAGCGGAGCAGGTCACTGCTGGGCCGGGGGCGGGGCACATGACCGGGGGCGGGGCACATGACCGGGGGCGGGGCACATGACCGGGCCCTTTAAGCCCAGTAAAGGTTGTGATTACATCTTTTTACAACATACACATGACCGCAACAAGCATGACTAGATTTTTGACACATAACTCAAAGCATTTGATAGTAAGAGTTCAACACCACGAAGAGCGACCATGTCATTTTGAAATCAATCAAACCTGTAGTATTATAGCATGATATATTGTCTAAAATGTATTCGGCGGTTTGCGGATGTGACGTCACACGGGAGACGCACCAGTTATTGTTGTAGTTGCTACCGGCATTCATTCATTCATTCAATCATTCATTCAGTCATTCATTCATTCTGCTTGGTACTAAGTGCCGATTTCGCCTGATGTGTTTCCATTGCTGTTAATAAATACCAACTCCGACCAGCCATTTTAGTTTAGTCTTTTCCTGCGCTCTTTTTATTCCTTTTCTTTGTGTTTTTTTGCCTCACTTCTATTCTTGTATGAACTGTCACTCATGATTTAATTAATCCGTGATCCACCTACCCTGCACCACATAGACTCTGTTGACTAGTGACTGATGATGACGCTGATGGACAGCTGTTGATGACGATTTTACCCACAATACATTTGGAGATCTTACCGGTGATCCACTTGTAAATGTGGACATTGTAAAGTTAAACCCCCCCCCCCCCCCCCCCCCCCCCCCCCCCCGAAGCTCCGCCACTGCACCTGTCCACAGGTCATTTCCGTCACTGCTCCTCACACCTCTGTCCGTTATTTGCGTTTGCAGGGGTGTTTGGCGACGCATCCACCAGGGGGCAGCGGCGAGTCAAGTTACTGACGTCAACGCTTCTTTGCAGTCGGAGAAAGCGAAAACAGCGGCGCCAACGGCGGTGGTGTTTGAGACCGCCAGATGAAAGTCGCCACATTATTGGGGAGCTCTCTTCTCTGATTCTGCAGGATCTAAAAGTAGGGATGGACGATAACTGTTTTTTAAAACCGATACCGATAACTGATAACACACACATAAACCTAAGATCATTACATCAATACTATGAACAAGACCAAAAATAGTTTGGACTCTTTAAATGAACAGATATTTACTTTTTCCATCAAAAAACTATTGGCAAGCCTCTCAAACATTTTCATAAAGCTATCAAACAAACCTATTTGATATCTCACATTAACTTAAATAGGTGCATTATTTCCTGTTATAAAAAAAAATAAAGGCTCCTTGAACTGATGGAAATACATGCATCAGAATTACTAACTGAAAAAGATTAACATTTAAAGGCTTTTGGCTTGTGGTTCCATTTCAATTAATACCTTTAATTAAAGTAAATGAGGTTCAGTAGTTTTTGTTTTTTTTAATCTCATGGAAGCTTTAGATGAGAGATGAGGGAGAGGGGAGGGGAGACTGCTGCTAGCTTGCGCACATTAGCATTAGCTCGCGTTAGCGCGATTTCAAAACTCCATGGAAGCGATTGTTATGTTGTAGGTGGCTGATCGGGTTTTACGTATTAAAGCTTTTGCTTCCCTCCTCGTAGAATTCACTCGGAGGATTCGTCACAAATAACCACCAAACTATCTTCTTCTGAAACTTTAACGAAGTTTCAGGTCGCCATGTTTGTTGTGATCAGCACAATGCATGCTGCATTCACGGTGTAACGTAAATTCCTTAGTTCCCTCGTTTGCTAGTCGTTCTTTCAGCCTTTTTTTCTTTTTTTATGTGTAACATGTGGGGAAATACTGCAAATATCGATTCAAGTCAGCAACTACTAAAATTATGACCAAGTTAACAAGTTGTTTTCTGGCATGAGGGGAGTATTCTTGATTTTCCTGATTAAGAAATCGTTTTTCTGATTATGCCGACGTTACTTGAACATAACATTCACTGCCGGTCATTTAAGACTCAGAGGGAGCGAGGCACTGCTGTGTTGACAGAAATATAAATGTTATCGGGGCTATTCGTCGTGATATCGGAGTTATCGGGATGAGGTCATAATTTCTTGTTTTCGGCCCGATAGTTATCGTGCACCCCTATCTAAAAGTTGACTAAAGGTCGTATTGATCCATTTCATCTGTGGTATTGAGCATCGAGCCCAAGTGCACAAAACACGGTCAAAATCAACCCAGAAGTGCAGGAGGCTCCGTCTGTGTCCACTTCAAACGTAGAGTATAAACGGGCCTTACAGTTTATAGAGATCAGACTGCATCTATGCATGTAATGAGAAGTGCTGCAACCAAAATGAAGCTCCAGTAGATTCAAGTCACCTTGTCTCACAGACGTGAGAGTAGTTATGTTGTCTGAGGAGCAGCTGGAGGACGGAGCCAGGGCGGACCTGTCAGCTTCGATTCTGAAAACACGATGTCACATAAGTGAAGCACAAAGCACGACGGGGACAAAGACATATACGGCACTGAATATTCATGAGCAGACATCTCCTTTACAGGTTAAGTACACGGCAGCACAAACATCAACGCAGGCATCAAAGGGATCAAATGTATGCTTGAAGGTAATGCGAGGACACGTTGGAGCAGCGGCGGCTCCGATGGTTAATTCACCCCGGACATCACAGCGCTGTTTGCTCAGACCTGTCAGCATTCAATTCACAAACACAGAATAACATAACGTTAAAAAAAGGGCACATTTAATGGATTATCAGGAGGTCTGGGACAAGGTTATTACCGTTAACGAAAACGAACGAAATAACGAACATTTTCGTTAACTGAAATAAAATAAAAACGAGTTTTTAAAAAAACGATAACTAACTGAAACTGTATTATGTGTTTATAAAACGAACTAAAATTAACTATAATAATATCAAGAACATCCTTCGTTTTGGTGTTTGTAATTTTTTTTCCTCATAAACGTTTGAAATCTATTAACTTCGCTCCGCTGTACAACAACAACCGCAAAAAAAGAATAAATAAAAAAGTGATCAGCAGTGATGGTTGCAGCAAAAGTTGGGAGCGTCTCAGTCCTATTTGGGATTTCTTTGACTACGACTGTGTTAACGATAAAAATAAGTGCCTTGTTGTAGAAGCAGGTTATACAATGTGTGGAATACTTCTCAAGGAGAAAAAACCCACGAATCTGAAAGTCCATTTGAAAAGCTCACACAAGAAGGCTAACCAAGACTACCTGGATAAGCTAGCCTAAGCTAGCCCCCTGGAAAGAGAAGCTAACCAAGATTACCTGGATAAGATAGCCTAAGCTAGCCCCCTGGAAAGAAGCTACAGCTGCAGACTAACCAAGACTTACTGGATAAGCTAGCCTAAGCTAGCCCCCTGGAAAGAAAAGCTAACCAAGACTACCTGGATAAGCTAGCCTAAGCTAGCCCCCTGGAAAGAGAAGCTAACCAAGACTACCTGGATAAGCTAGCCTAAGATAGCCCCCTGGAAAGAGAGCTACAGCTGCAGACTAACCAAGACTTACTGGATAAGCTAGCCTAAGCTAGCCCCCTGGAAAGAGAAGCTAACCAAGACTACCTGGATAAGCTAGCCTAAGATAGCCCCCTGGAAAGAGAGCTACAGCTGCAGACTAACCAAGACTTACTGGATAAGCTAGCCTAAGCTAGCCCCCTGGAAAGAAGGCTAACCAAGACTAGCTGGATAAGCTAGCCTAAGCTAGCCCCCTGGAAAGAAGGCTAACCAAGACTAGCTGGATAAGCTAGCCTAAGCTAGCCCCCTGGAAAGAAGCTACAGCTGCAGACTAACCAAGACTAGCTGGATAAGCTAGCCTAAGCTAGCCCCCTGGAAAGAAGCTACAGCTGCAGACTAACCAAGACTAGCTAGATAAGCTAGCCTAAGCTAGCCCCCTGGAAAGAAGCTACAGTTGCAGTCTAACCAAGACTAGCTGGATAAGCTAGCCTAAGCTAGCCCCCTGGAAAGAAGCTATAGCTGCAGGCCAGTCAGCGTTGGGAAGGAACGGGAGAAAACAGCAACTATAATGGACTGTTTCCACGGAGACCAGATAGCTGCTGGTCAGTAAATACGCAGGAACACCACAAGAGGGAAGATGCATTGATAAATATGTTTATTGAGACCAGAATGTAAACATGACTATGTGATTCGATAGCCTTCAAAAACTTCAGTGCTTCACTTGAACCAAAATTACAACCCTAATTTACAAAATAAAACTAAAACTAACACCGAAACTAATAAAAACTAAACTAAAACTAAGTATTTCAAAACAAAAACGAATAAAAACTAGCAAAACTGCTCTAAAAATGAATTAAAACTAACAGAATTTGGAAAAACGAAACTAAAAAATTAAATAAAACTAAAACTAATGGAAAATCCAAAACTAATATAACCCTGGTCTGGGAGTGAATGAAACCCATCAAATGCAGCAGCTGCTGGTTCGTCTGCAGAGAAGCGCTCTGCAGGAAAGTAAGAGCCCAGTCCACAACTGCGCCACGCGGCTGGGATCCTTTCAAATAAAACGGCCTACCTCGTTCTACAGCGGGATCGACAAGCAGGGTCCTAAATCAGACGTAATGCAGTGCACAGAGTTTGCAAAATATAAAAAACTGCAGTTACAGCCACCTCCGAGGTAGATAAAGCAGCGCTGTGGCGCCTGTTGTGTCTCTTTATGCGCCGGTTTACTCAGCAGACCGACGGGCTTTGGGACGACTTTAAAGCCTCTGATGAGTATTAAAGACGTCACGACCGCTGGGCCCCAACATCTTGATTTTGGATCGTCAACAGACACGCCGGTGTACTCAGACTGACCACTCAGACTGCCGGAGACTGCATCAACAAAACTAAAAGCCCGTAAGAGGCTGTCACGGTCACCGCATCCGACATCTCATCCCCGGAGGGACTTGTACTGTTTCTGTGTGAGTATCACCTCATTAGGTGTGGCAGAGCTTTGAGGCCAACCTGAGAGGGAGAAAAACTCCAAAACTTTAAGAATAAAGGCCTAATAGTCCAAGAACCGCAGGTCATTTTAAGATGAAAAACAAGTCATAATATTAAGAGAATCAAGTCATGACATGAGTTTAACGATGAGGGATGAGGAACGTCTCTTTAGCTGTCGCGCAATGATTCACAAATAACTTAAAGGCACATTATGTAGCCGTACCACTCCGGACCACATGAGGGCAGCATGTCATGCGAAAGTTCATGTGCGAGAAACAATGTGCGGCTATTTTTAAGCAGTTCATGAAAGAAGGAAATAAACTAAAACAGTTGTTATGCCCAGACTCCATATTAATAACTGTATATAAGGAGGGGAAGTTATAAAAGTCATTAGTGCTTTTGAACATGAACACCTGACTGTTTTTGGGCCCAATTTAAACCTGCTATTAATCATTTGTTGATTAATGGAACCTGCAGTCATTGAAACTAAATTTTACATGATTAATGGATGTAATAATACCAATAAATCAGCCGTTCGTTAGAGCAATAACGTGAATGTGAAAACAGACCAGATGGGAAGCAGATTGTTTCTTCAGATCAAGTTAAATTTAATATTTTTTAAGTTTTATTCTCTTGTAATCTCCGACATAAATCTGTGGTGTTATTTTTTTTTTTTGTTTGGACATCATTACATTTTTAAAGTGTGATTTTTAAAAATGAATGAATATCCTTGTGTTTTGGTTTACATCTATTTCCCTGAAGAAGATGGAGGGGAGTTGTTTTTCTGTTTTTGTCCTGATGTGTTGCACGATACCGCGCATGGAACATCTATTAGAAAATCAACTTTTAATTGCATTGCCAGTTTCAAGATGTTTCCAACCCAGTGACCAAAAAACAACATCTTTTTTCTTCCTGGACCTTGACAACTACTTCTGGAGGGATGCCTCAGCGCAACCAGCAATAAACTGCACAAGGTTGAATTTGAGCACGGAAGGTTGAATTTGAGCACAGAAGGTTGAATTTGAGCACAGAAGGTTGAATTTGAACACCAAATCAGTCCCTTCATTCCACAAATGCTTAGAAATCGGACTGAATGAAGGTTATCACTCTCATTGGGCCTTCCTCGCTTCCGTCAAACTCTCTGGCAGGAAAAAACACCTCACAGAGATCAGAAACTGGACCAAGTCGCCGCCCAACAGCGTCCCACAGAAACCAATGGAGACGGAGAGGAAAGAAACAAAAATGGCGGCTCCACGCCGGCCCTGACATTTAACTACTGCGCCACCAAATGAACATCTCCACTTATCTTGTAAATCAGGTATCATGTCCTAATGATACTGCATCTCTTCAGGGTGACAGTCAGGCCTAAGAGAAGGCCAAACTGTCAAACTGTCAAACCTTTATGAATTAAAAATCAATTCTGAGTCAAAATAGGACCAAACTACCTGGATCATGCGCTGGAAAGGTGAAACGATCTCAACCTGAGTTTATTTGGCTCTAAAAGAACAAAGTCAAATCTCTTTTAAGTGTTATGTTCAGTTGAAAAGCAGAAAAAGTAAATGTGCCGAGGCCGATCTCAGCTGAAACATATCTCTATTTTAGATCGTCGTTCGATAGCGGATCGTTCCAGATCATCCACTTTGAGTGGTTCCCAAAGATGGACGTTAACCTTGAGCTCCCGAAAGAATAGAGGAGGCTACTCTAGCAGCTGAGTTTAGGTTGCTTTAAAACGTTTCGGATTGATTTAGGTGCATGTTTTGGGAACCGTCTCAGACCGAACAGCAACCTATTGTCATGGTCTGGTCTGACGGCCATTTTGGGTTTTTCCTTGTTCTGTGTTAAGTTGGCGTCAACCCCTGTCCTTTGTGTCACCTGTTTCCTGTTTTACTTTGAAGGTCTGTCTTGTCTCCGTTGTCTCGTGTCCTGTAAGTACTCTGTTGATTTTTGGTCACTTATTTTTCCTCCATGTTCCCCTGCCTGGATACCTGGATTACTTTTGTTTTTTTTTTTTTAGTTTCCTTGGACTTTTGGTTTTGTTTTACATAATAAATACTTTATTTTTTGTGAACTCATGCGTTTGGGTCCTCCATCTCCTCTGCACTCT
This sequence comes from Hirundichthys speculiger, assembly GCA_018398805.1. Lineage (NCBI taxonomy): Eukaryota > Metazoa > Chordata > Actinopteri > Beloniformes > Exocoetidae > Hirundichthys > Hirundichthys speculiger. The sequence goes on from JAGFBZ010000110.1 coordinate 1,174,783, forward strand.
TGACAGAACGCAGGAGTTCACATAAAAGTAAAGTATTTATTTTGCTAAACAAAACCAAAAGTCCAAGGAAACTAAAAAAAATTGTCTGTCTGTCTGTCTGTCTGTGTTCAAGATAACTCAAAAAGTCATGGATGGATTTTGATGAAATTTTCAGGAGTTGTCAGAAATGTGAAAAGAAAGAAATTATTTCATTTTGGGTGTGATCCGGAAGAAATCCTGGATTCTGGATTACTTTCAAATTTTCAATAATTGTTGCGTTTAGTGGAGGTCTGCGCTCTCTGAGTGCTTTTCTAGTTCTAACATGTATTTCTGACAGGTTTTCATGTCATTTCATGTATTATTTATAATGTATTAAAAAAATATGTTTGAATTTTGTGGGGCTTGGAACGGATTAGGGCATTTACATGGAAAACACGTCTCTACTAACGAAAGTTTCAGATTACGAAACTACTTCCAGAACCAGTTAATTTCGTAAGTATTGGTACCGCTGTACTTTGTAAAGAAATCTTTTAATGTGTTTAAGTTGCATTCGGAGGTTAATGAAACAGGGGCTTCAGCCATTTGGGACGAGACTTGAGTAGAGTCGCCGCTCCTCCACAACCGAGAGCAGCTAGCTGAGGTGGTCCAGGCATCTGGTTGGGAGGTAAGAAGATGACCAGAACCCTGAGAGGAGGCGCTGGGCCGACCCAGGACAGCCTGAAGGGACTACATCTCCCAGCAGGCCTGAGAACGACTCGGTAGAGCTGGAAGAGGAGACACTGGTCTGGTCTGCTCCGGTCCAGTTGTCTGACATGTGATTATTTCACAAAAGCTGATGATCTTGCAGTGTTTCAAGGAAACTGTCACCATAATTTTTATCAGTCGGAATAAATGCAATTCAGCAAGAGAGACGTTTTTCTTTTTTTCTTTTCTTTTGTGGGAGGAAAAGTTTTAAATTAGCAAAGGATGCAAGCCGCTAATGCTGCTACTAAGTGACCGCAGGAGAGTGAATAAAGCGAGCGCATCACTAATTTAAAGAGACAAGTCAGAGGAAAAAAAAAAAAATTCTCATTCCCCGTCATTTCTTAGTGCTTCTCTGCTTCGAGTGTCCTCTTTCACTTATTCAGGACCGCGCAGCATTAACGTGGAGGCATGCGCTCGCGCTCACATGCTAATGCAGCATTAATCACATCTGAGGGATTATTACACGGGAATGGTTTCGGTTGATGCTCGTCAGACTCGCAAAGAGACTTGGAGGCCAGCGGGAGGACGAGAGGGAGGAAGAAGGTGCACAGATCAGATCAGACGAGGCTCTCACAGAAAGAATTAGGGTGAATTCCAATTCCTCCCTTAACCCTCAATCTCAACCCTCGCCCTTAACCCTCAGTTTTTGGCCCTCAATCTAAACCCTTGAAAGTAAGTGTCAGGACTATCTTGTGGCTTAGAAATGGGACACCCCTTGAGTGCAGTTACATCTTCAGACTGAAATGTATCAGAGCCGTGTTGTCTCTGTATTTCCTGAAATGACACAGGGATAACATTGAAATGAGCGCTGTATATTCTCCAAATAATATTAGCAAATAACACAATAGAGGAGTGTTTCTCAACCAGGGTGCCGTGCGCCCCCCTCAGGGGTGCCGCAGAAACGCATCTGACAGTATGCAAAATAAGCAAAATTAATAAATAAATAATGTAATATATTATATAAACACGGATTATAATATAATGTGTGTGGTTTGTTACATGTGCATTGTATTTGTTGATCCTCTGAAACGTGCGTGACAATGTTAACCTACATTAAAATTGAAAGAAAAAGTTTGGGGTGCCTTCAGATTTTTCATGAATTTAAAGGGTGCCTCGCCTGAAAAAAGGTTGAGAAACACTGCAATAGAGGATACATTAATTAGTCCTCCGTCGCTACACAACAAGGTATACAAGTAACGTGAAGCCGGGCGGGACCGCCGGTCCGGCAGCAAACATCTTAAAGAAAAAATAAATAAATGTCAAGCAACAACGATGTTAATACATGAAAAAAGTCTCAAACAAAGACAATAAGATGGTTTCGTAACATTTATAACTTTAAGAACTATGAAGATACTTACGTTTGTAGCTAGCTTTTTTTGTCGCCATCCTTTTCAAAGATGTCTTGGCTAAATTACCCAGTGCCTTCTGGGTAGCCCTTACTTCCAAGGGTGGTGCCGGAGAATCTCAATTTTGATGGCGATACAGCCCTCAAACTTGTCCCTCAATTTGACGTTCTTAGAATCGGGACAGCACTGGCACTTAGCGGGAGCGCGCATTTTTGAGATTGAGGGTTTATTCACTTCTCTCTCTTTTGCTCTTAGAGAGCAGAGCGTCACTCATGTCTGCTAGACACAACCATGAAAGAAACTATAATGCAACCAAGGATGGCAGATGTGAGGCGGGATTCGTTTTGTTTCTGGTCGTGTGTGGTGGTGTGCCCCAAGGCTCCATACTGGGCCCTTTATTGTTTTCACTCTATATGTTGCCTCTGGGCTCAATTATATCCAGGCACAACCTAGCCTTTCACTGCTATGCAAATGACCTGCAAATTTATCTTCCTGTGCTCCCAAACAAATGTGGTGCTCTTCAAACCCTATCTGACTGCATTGCAGATATTAAAACATCTAGTAGTCTGTTCAGCCTTCTCAGGCTCACGTGCCTCCTACCGGAGGGCGGCGCGCTGAGCGGGCGCTGGTCAGGTGACCGCCTTGGCTCCAGAGAGGTGCTGGTAGCTGGCGGTCTCATCCAGGGACAGCGGTGGACAGCCAATGACCTTTTCAGCCATCTCTGGAGCCACAGGTCCAGAGAAATCATGGAGACTGCGTCCTCCGGACTAAAGAAGAAAGGGGCTGGTTGTTGTGCAGGTTGTTGGTTCGAGAGCTGCATCTCTGATGCTACGAGGGTGTGTTGCACACCTGGAGAGGAAAAAAATTAACTGAGAAAAGTGCATACAGTGTTTCCTTATTTTTCGCCGTTAATGAGGACCGGCACCTCATTAACTGCGTAAATCAAAATCTGCGAACAACATTTCTTCACTGTGAGAGAACGCGCACAACATCCTGTGCTATTTCCACGATTTTTTAAATTATATTATATATTGTATGTATGTATTTCTGAAAAATACACAAATAACTAAAACCGCGGAACTTGAACCGCGAACTGGCGAGGGATCACTGTAAGGGTTTTGGAGCGACATGCTCTCGTTGATGAAACTTTCCAACTAGCAGAGCAGGTAGCCCCACCTGGAGCAGACAGAAGAGCCACGTGTTGAATCAAACATTTCTGTCACCGTAAAGCTTTGGGATGGATATAAATTATCTCGCCTTTGACCCAAAAGATCCTCTTTATCTGACTTAGTGCGGACATTGCGCTCGTCTTTGCAAAGTAGACCAAGATTACTCAGCTTCAAATCCGTCGTTTCACCTCCCGTCAGCTTTCTGCTGGCGGCCTTTGATCCGTTTCGTTACTTACCGTAATAATAAATCCAGCTGAGTGACTCAGACCGTCAGACCGCCCGGGTACCGACAGGAAGGAGGGATGCTCCCCCGCCACGGTCTGACCGTAGCGTGACTCCGAGCCGGCCTACTTTCTGGTCCTTGAAAGAGCCACTCTGGGGGGGGGGGGGGGCTAATTGTGGAGAGGGGAGCTGGAGGAGCAAAGCTGAATGAACTCTAATTAGGGCCCGATTAAGGCCGGCTCTCACAGCTGCAGAGATCCATTAACCTTTAATCGTACAGTTCATCACACACTTGAGGCTGGAGTGGCTGAGAGAGTCAGTCTGAAGAGAGCGAAGAGAGGAGGAGGCGGAGCTTCGAGTCTGGTGGAGGAAGAGAAGCCACGAGATAAAAACAGTCACTGCTACAGTTAGACGTCAATTTCAGATGGTTTCATGTTTCACAGGTTTTCTCTTCAACTTTTTTTTCAACTATTCTGTCGTCCATCTCAAATGTCTGAACGGACCAGAGCCGGACTGGAGCTGGACCAGGCCGGACTGGAACTGGACTGGAGACGGACTGGAGCTGGACTTGAGCTGGACTGGAGCCGAAATGGAACTGGACTGGAGCCGGACCAGAGCTGAACTGGAGCCGGACCGGAGCTGGACTGGAGCCGGACCAATGCTGGACCAGAGCTGGACTGGAGCCGGACCGGAGCTTGACCAGAGCTGGACCGGAGTGGGACCGGAGCCGGACTGGAGCCGGACCAGAGCCGGACTGGAGCCAGACTGGAGACGGACCAGAGTGGGACCGGAGCCGGACCAGAGCTGGGCCAGAGCTGGACCGGAGCCAGACAACAGCTGAACTGGAGCTGGACCAGAGCCGGACCAGGCCGGACTGGACTGGAGCTGGACCAGAGGGGGACCAGAGCCGGACTGGAGCTGGACCACAGTGGGATGGGAGCTGGACCAGAGCTGGACTGGAGCTGGATCAGAGGGGGACCAATGCCGGACCAGAGCTGGACTGGAGCCGGACCAGAGCCGGACTGGAGCCGGACCAGAGCCGGACCACAGCCGGACTGGAACCACACTGGAGCCTGACCGGAGCCTGATCAGAGTGGGACCAATGCCGGACTAGAGCTGGACTGGAGCCAGACTGGAGCAAGACCACGGCCAGACCGGAGCCTGACCAGAGCCTGACCAGAGCCGGACTAGGCCGGATGGGAGCCGGACTGTAGCCGAACCAAAGTAGGACAGGAGCCGGACCAGACCCAGACCAGGCCAGACTGGAGCTTGACCGGAGCCAGACCAGAGTGGGACCAGAGCAGGACCAGAGCTGGACCGGGCTTTGTGCTGATTAGTGGAACAATCATCAGATTTTTCCTATAAAAGGCCTCGTGGCCTCAAAGGTCAGCATTTGTTGGACTCAAACCTCAGTGTCCTTGGGTTCGGGTCATGAACCCTACATGCATGAACGCTGCCATCACAGGAGCAGAAGCTGAGTCAGGACAGCGAGTCCCGATACAAACCCCCGACACCACCAGACCCGTTGGCGGTTCTGGTCTGGGTGGTCCTTCTCGTCTCATGGCTTCCAGTTGTTCCGGTGGAGGATCTGTCTGTCTGCGCTGTACATTTATGGTGTTTAATGGTTCCAGATGCCTCTGAGTCCAGAGATGATGATGTGGGCTGCTGTTTTTTTTAGCAGAGTTTAAGGTGATATTTGCAAATGTAGCTTTTTATTGTAGCAGTTAACAAAGGTTTTATATCATAATTCTTTGCCCGTATGGAAACATTTTTTTAATGTTGCAGAGCTGAAACGCAGCTGGATGTAAATGAACAAAAGAAATGAAGTTGAGGAGAAAAAAAAACCAAGTAAGAAATACAAGAGATAACTTGGGTTCAAACTTCCTGCAAAGAAACATAAGTTCAAGTACGACTCATTTCTTTGTTTGTTTGTTTCATAATTAAACAGGTTCATCACAATCACATATTTACATGAATCATAATTCAACCGTGAGCTCTGTGTAAACAACTGAGGACCAGCGAACGAGTCATCCAGCCTTCGGGTCAGTAAAGCGCCAACATGCAGCTAACGCTCAGCAGCCGCGGCCTTTTAAAATTGAAAACGTTGTTTTTAATTAGAGCATCGGGCCTAACAGGCAACATGTTGTAAATATCAAAACAAGACAAAACAGTCGACCCCTCGTTTGAATTGCATTTTAGATTACAAAGTTCTGACCTTTAATGGAAACGCACGTATGTATGAAACTGCCCTGAGGACGGTGCACGATGACGCGGCGTTTATCTGACGGAACGCATCAGTAGATGAACGTGAGCCCGAGGAACACAAACATGTCGCGCCCGGATCCTGTAGCGGGCGACTTCTGTCCACGCTGAGGCTGCGACGACTTGGAGGTCTAAAACGCATCACTGAGCAAATATGACCAGTGTTGCCAGATTTGGTTGAGCCATTTCCGCCCAATCGCATTTCAAAACCGCCCAATAAGTGTTTTCACACGAAAACATTTCATATTTGAATAAACGTGGATTTAAATATCGTGTACAGTGATCCCTTAGTTTTTGCCGTTAATGGGGACCGGCGCCCCTCAGCGAACCTCAAAATCTGCGAACTGGAGCCGGAGCCCCCTGAGCCTCAATAATGTGTTTAAAATATGTTTAAAAACCGCAAAAAAGTAGCGAGGCACTGCAGCGAAACAAGACAAAGGCTCAACTGTGGTCTTTCTGTTACCTTCACAGCCTCTGGTCTCTGAACCGTAGTAAAGAAACTGCTGGTATTGTGCTATTTTTGGCTCGTAATTAGCAACTAACACGCTAACAACAACAAAACAAAAAGTCAAACAACAAAAAACAACAACAGAAGAAAATGTCAGGTTTTTTCTACATGGAACGAGCACTTTATTCTGGCACTGCAGGAACTTGTAACATCACACAGGTTGTATTGTTGGGCTGCTGTTGGTTAACAGAGAATGTAAATCTATACACGCTGGGCTGCTGTTGATGCTCACACACACACTACATTACCCATAAGGCCACACCATTATCCATAAGGCCACCTTCTTAAAGGGGCTCACAACATTTCTTTACTGAGAGAGAATGAGCACAACATCCTGTGATGTTTCTGCGATCTTTTACATTTTTTTGAATTATATTATATATTTCTGAAAACTAAAAACTGAAAATGGAGTCTTCTTTAAGAAGTTATAGCAGACATATTCTACATAAGTTCTCAACTGACAAAAACCATCGTGTACAAAAATACACTCAAGACAACCTCCTAGGTTTTTTATTATTATTATTTTTAATTATCCCGCTGGTAGCTGACCAGCCGAACTGGCAGTGCTGCAGTAATTATTTATTCTTATTACAATAATGAATGAACTGCTGAATGAAGCAGTCTTCGGTACTCTGGACTCATCTCTTGGAGTGTCGCCTGCATCCGTGCAATCATTATTAATGTAAAAAAGGCAAATATATATATATATATATATATATATATATATATATATATATATATATATATATATATATATATAGTAACACTTTATTTTAAGGTACACCTATTCACCATTAATTTGTTGTTTATTAACATGCAAATTAGTGACATATTGTCTTTTAATTAGTCATTATTAAGTACTTATTAATGTGTTTAATTGATTAATTACTTATAAAAGTGCAATGTTTGTACAGTTCAGTACATTTGTTCTAACCTTTGACAGGAGCTGTGCAGGTTTTATATTTTTAATTTTAATTTTTTGTATTTTTGTAGTTTTATATTGTGCAGTATTTATCACCTGTATTATCATACAGTATGACCTGCATTTGATACCATGTTGTATGACATATTTACATACACTGATACAATTGTCAGTGTTTGAAATTTCACAAAGACTTCATTACATGTTCGAGCAGTATTTGTTGTCAGCCTTGGGAAAACCTGAACCAGTGGTTTAATAAATGAAGTATTTGTACTTGTGCTCTCTTTGTTGTTCTAGCGCCGAATGAGAGGGAAGCTACACTATAGATAGATCCATCTTATCTCTTGTTTATTGCAGTAGTTATGTGCTATAATGTATTAACTAACTGTGAAAAGGAAGCAACTTTAGATTAGGGAACATGTGTTGGTTAATACGTGTTCAACTATTAACATTTGTAGTTTTGTTTTGTAAGAACAGACCATATTCATTAAGTGGTCTTAATGGAAAATAACTATTCTTGGGGTACTACCACCTTATAAAGTTCATAACTAAGCAAAGCATATTGAGATCTTAATTTATGTGCAACAAGTTCCTTACTTAGTACTAATAAGCAATAATTTTGAGGTTATTGATGGAAGACTCTTACTTAATGGCTTACTGATTGTATAATAAGGCCATGCAGATTAAGGCGTTAATAAGTACTTAATAAGGACTAATTAAGAGCCAATATGTCACTAATTTGCATGTTAATAAACAACGAATTAATGGTGAATAGGTGTACCTTAAAATAAAGTGGTATATATATATATATATATATATATATATAATATATATATATATATATATATATATATATATATATATATATATATATATATATATATATATATATATATATTATATATATATATATATATATATATATATATATGGTAATCCGTCTCCACCCATCCATCCATCCATCCATCCATCCATTCGTCTTATTCATCCATCCGTCTATCCGTCTATCCACCCATCTGTCCATCCATCCATCCATCCATTTATTCATCCATCCATCCAATTGTCTTATCCATCCATCCATCCATCCGTCCATTCATCCTTCCATTCATCCATCCATCCATCCTTTATTCATCCATCCATCCAATTGTCTTATCCATCCATCCATCCATCCATCCATCCATCCATCCATCCATCCATCCAATTATCCAATATATATATATATATATATATATATATTATATATATATATATACGTATATATATATATATATCTATATATAGATTATATATATATATATATATATATATATATATATATATATATATATATTAGGGCTGTCAATTTCTCAAAATAATTAATCAGATTAATCGCATGACTGTCAATAGTTAATCATGATTAATCGCAAATAATCACATATTTTTTTCTGTTCTAAATCTACCTTATACAAATCTTTTTCAAGTTGGTATTACTCTTATTAATACGAGTCCTGACTAGAACCAGGAAATATGACCATATTAGTCCCAGTCCTGAGATCTCTGGCTTCCTGTCACTCAGAGAGAATAGACTTTAAAACAGCTCTACTTGTGTTCAAGTCTCTTCATGGCCCCAAAGTCCATCTCTGACATGTTAGATCCATATGAACCAACCTGGACTCTGAGAACCTCAGGTAGGTAGTGGTCTCCTGCTGGTGTCCAGAGTCAGGACTAAACAAGGTGAAGCTGCATTTCAGTTTTATGCTCCTAAAATCTGGAACAGTCTTCTAGAAGATGTGAGACAGACCTGAACTCTGACAATGTTCAGATCCAGACTGAAAACAGTTCTGTTTAGATGTGAAGATGATAACTGGAAGGATTTTATCTGCACTCTTCATTTTTAATTTAATTAATTAATTTTTTCATTAATTAATTTTATTTATTACTGATTATTTTTATGCTTGTATGGAATGATTCTATTTGCCTTCTTGTGATTTTATGCATCTGTAAAGCACTTTGAATTGCCAATTGTGTACGAATTGTGCTCTACAAATAAAGTTGCCTTGCCTTGAGAGTACACAAATGCTCGCCTTATGCAAAACAAATGCATGTTTATTTATTGCTACAATGCCAAATCCATTATATATTATATATATATATACTCAATATTTTCTCTTATGTTCTTCATACAAAATATTTTCATGGTTTGCTTCAAACTGGGGGGGGGGCTCTCTGCATCAGCGCTCTCATTAGCCAACAAGTGATATTTCAGTAGTCGGACTCCGGTGGTAACTAAATTCACATCGACAGTAAACACAAACAACATTTATCTTGTGGAGTTAGCCATCAGGCAAGGTTTTGAAGCTGAACTTACCTCCGTTAGCAGTAGTTGGGATAAGTTGGTTTGTTTACGTCTGTCTGTCTGCGGCATGGACATCGACGTCAGTGCATGACTTCCTGTTTTGACAGGACTACAGGACTACAACTATGGTGGGGCCCGAGGCTCATTAAACCTACTTTCCTCTCTACATCAACGGCCAGGCTAAGTCTCGCGTTAATCACGCGTTAAAATAATTAGTTGCGTTAAAATTATTTTGCGTTAATCACGCGTTAACGCGTTAACTTTGACAGCCCTAATATATATATATATATTATATATATATATATATATATATATATATATATATATTAGGGCTGGGCAAGTTAACGCGTTATTATCGCATTTAACGCATTCATTTATGAACGCCGACAATTATTTTATATGCTTTTGTTTTGAAAGGTCCGGTACTGACCGGAACCGGAAGACAATTGGCAGGTAAACATGCGAAAAAACCTAGAACAAACATGAAAAACAATAAAAATCTGTATACTTAACAGTTCGGGTACCAACTCAGGTAGCAGTATTAACAATTCTGTCTGAAAAAGTGTGTGTTCATGTGTTCACTGTCCTGCTGTTCTCTAGCGGGTTACTTCAGTGTGGCTCCATCTAGTGGCACAGATGTGTAATGACAACAGAAAGTCCAGTCATAGATTATAAAACAAATTCAGTCCTGTGGACCATTTTTTTCATTTCGTATTTTTGATCCAAGTCTAAGATTGAAATATTAAAAAAAAACCAGGAATTTTTTCCTTTTTTTTTCTTATAAAATTAAAAAACGAAAAAAATATTTAAATGTCACTTTTTAATTTTTTTAATTTTTGATTGAAAATTGAAAATGGAAAGAACGAATGATACACGAATTGGTAAAGTTACATGATGGACATGTAACATGGACATTTTCATTTTAAAGTTCTCCCAGACGGAGGATTCAACAGAAACAAGGTTATTTGTAACAACTGACAAGTTGAACTCCCCGTTAAAAGTTTCTGCTGTAACTCAGAAATTACCTGTTTTAATGTTCTGATTGTGCTGAGACACAATCATTTTTGTTGGATTTTGGTGTAGACTTTTTTAAAGGAAGAGCAGTGTGGTTTTCGTCCGGCCGTGGAACGGTGGACCAGCTCTACACCCTCTTCAGGGCTTGGAGGGGCATGGGAGTTCGCCCAACCAGTCTACATGTGTTTTGTGGACTTGGAGAAGGCGTTCGACCGTGTTCCCCGGGGATTCCTGTGGGGGGTGCTTCGGGAGTATGGGGTGCCGGACTCCCTTATACGGGCTGTCCGGTCCCTGTACGACCGGTGCCAGAGTTTGGTCCGCATTGCCGGCAGTAAGTCGGATTCGTTTCCAGTGAGGGTTGGACTCCGCCAAGGCTGCCCTTTGTCACCGATTCTGTTCATTACTTTTATGGACAGAATTTCTAGGCGCAGTCGAGGTGTCGAGGGGATCCGGTTCGGTGGCCTCAGGATTGGGTCTCTGCTATTTGCAGATGATGTGGTTCTGTTGGCTTCATCGAGCCGTGATCTACAGCTCTCGCTGGAGCGATTCGCAGCCGGTTGTGAAGCGGCTGGGATGAGAATCAGCACCTCCAAATCCGAGACCATGGTCCTCAGCCGGAAAAGGGTGGAGTGCCCTCTCCGGGTTGGGGATGAGGTCCTTCCCCAAGTGGAGGAGTTTAAGTATCTCGGGATCTTGTTCACGAGTGAGGGAAGGATGGAGCGGGAGATCGACAGACGGATCGGTGCGGCATCTGCAGTGATGCGGGTGCTGCGCCGGTCTGTTGTGGTGAAGAGGGAGCTGAGTCGGAAGGCGAAGCTCTCGATTTACCGGTCGATCTACGTTCCCACCCTCACCTATGGTCATGAGCTTTGGGTAGTGACCGAAAGAACAAGATCGCGGATACAAGTGGCTGAAATGAGCTTCCTTCGCAGGGTGGCCGGGCTCTCCCTTAGAGATAGGGTGAGAAGCTCGGTCATCCGGGAGGGGCTCAGAGTAGAACCGCTGCTCCTCCGCATCGAGAGGAACCAGATGAGGTGGCTCGGGCATCTTGGTTAGGATGCCTCCTGGGCGCCTCCCTGGTGAGGTGTTCCGGGCACCGCCCACTGGGAGGAGACCCCGGGGAAGACCCAGGACACGCTGGAGGGACTATGTCTCTCGGCTGGCCTGGGAACGCCTTGGGATCCCCCCAGAGGAGCTGGAGGAAGTGGCCGGGGAGAGGGGGGTCTGGGCTTCCTTACTCCGGCTGATGCCCCCGCGACCCGACCTCGGATAAGCGGAAGAAGACGGTACGGTACGGGACTTTTTTAAATTTTTTACAAAAACAGGATGACATAATGCCCTGGCAGTGGCAATAAGCTTATTTTATTACATTTTTAAGATGAGATTTACTAAATATGTGCTACTGACAAGTGCTGATGTTAAAGTGTTTGAAAAACAAATGTTATAGCACTTTAGTTTGTATGGAGCAGAACATTTAAATAAAAGGGGATTTTACACTACTTTTGAATTCATTATTTGATTTTGCGTATACAATGCGATTAATCGCGATTAATCAGGGAAATAATGCGATTAATCGCTATTAAAAATTTTAATCGTTGCCCAGCCCTAATATATATATATATATTAGGGATGCACATTTTGGATTTTTTTTATGACCGTTAACTGACGCCCTTTAACGATTAATAACCGTTAACCGATAAGTCCGGGAGGGTTGGCTGCCGCGATGTTGCGCGCGTTGTCGTGGACGCATGCGGACACTTCCCAGTGTATACTCTCGCGGCTCCTCTTGTCGCAGAGATGTCGCCGTCACTTTTGATTTATACTAGCGCGGTCTCCGCTATGTTATTCCACGCCACAATGCAAGAGGGACAATCACGAACTAGCTAAACTTACTAAACTTATCTCTTGCGTTTTTTACACTTCCTCACCATCTCGGCCTTATCCAGTCCCACATTCATCGCTATCTCCCTCCATGAATTACTAGAATATGTGCTGCCTTTGTAGTGTGGAGAACCAGAATCGTACAGATGTGGGTACTTCCTCATTTTTTCGATGACGCGCTCTTTTCTACGCAGATGTAGAATTGACCAATCAGAGGCCTGTTGCACCTGTCGACACGCCCCCATGAGTTGATTGAATTACATAGCTTAAAAACAAAATTGACTGTTTGTATTAATTGGTTAGAGTTACTGTTATCGGTTAACGGTTAAACGGTTA